>JAPTJF010000816.1:0-11829 GCA_029339195.1 Micractinium sp. NFX-FRZ
GGGGGGGGGGGGGGGGGGGGGGGGGGGGGGGGGGGGGGGGGGGGGGGGGGGGGGGGGGGGGGGGCGGGGGGGGGGGGCGGGGGGGGGGGGGGGGGGGGGGGGGGGGGGGTCATGGGCTCGCTCCCAGCCCGCCCACGACTCGCCCCCATTCCACAATGATCAGGCGCACTCGTCAGCTGACCTTCGAGATAGCTGGCAGGTGCCCGTGGCACGTTTCTGTGTTGGTTTCCTGAACTCACGCCCTCAAGCTGTGACCCTCTGTCTCCCGCAGGTGTTCCTGACGATGCTGTGCTCCATGCGCTTTGGCGTCTTCCTCTTCTTCGGCGCCCTGGTGAGACCCGCTGTGCTGTGCTGCGCTGTGCTGTCTGTGCGGGGCTGTGCTGTGCTGTGCTGTGCTGGACGTGCTACAGCGTCGTGCACTTGGGCGCTGAACTCCTCCTCGGCGCCAAGCAGGGCCCTGCTGTGCTGCGCTGCGCTGCGCTGTGCTGTGCTGTGCTGTGCTGGACGTGCTGCAGCGCCGTGCACTTCGGTGCTGTCCTCCTCCTCGGCGCCAAGCAGGACCCTGCTTTGCTGTGCTGTGGTGTCTTGTGCTGTGGTGTGCTGCGCTGCACTGCGCTGCACCCTGCACTTCTTTGACTTGCTCTTCTTCGCCGCCATGGCAGCGGGCAAGGCTGTCGGGGCGCTGGGGACCTCTGCCACAACAATCCGGGCCTGTGCCACTCAACACACATGCACACATCACATATGCAAATCTTGTGTAAGCGGACCGGGCCTGTGCTTTGCGCCGGGACAGGCTTCCATCCCCACCCACTGCCCCCCCGCATGCACTCCCATCTTCCTCTTCAACTCACCCTGCCCTGCCTTCCTCCTTCCTTAACCGCACGCCGCCTTGCCCTTCATCTCCCCCTGTACGCAGCTGGTGGTCACGGTGTTTTGTGCCACCTTGCACTAACAGCCCTCGCCTTCTTCTTCTTTACCTTCCGCAGCTGATTGTGATGGTGCTGTTCGTCATCTTCTTCGTGCCAGAGACCAAGGGCCTATCCACCGACGCAATCCAGGCACGTTCCGTCTTCCGCCTCCATTGCTCGGGGTCTGCCAGCACAGCCTGTGTGTGCCAGCCCACCCAGCCCACCCAGCAGCAGGTGCAGAACCAGCAACCTTTTCGGTTCGTGTTTATGGTCACGTCAGCGAATGAATCATTCAACCCTCAACGACACGCCATAACTGCAGGTCAAGTTTGCGCGCCACTGGTTCTGGAGCAAGTGAGTGCCCCCTGCTCTTCCGCATCCTCTGCCATTACTGGGCCAGCCGCTTGACCTGTGCCTGCAGCTGCTGCTTCCACCTGTGGCTCCTGCTTCAACTGCCATTGCTGGGCCGCCTGACTGGCTGATTGGGATTCCTGTGGAGTCGAACTGGGTTTAGGAAAGCGGGCCAACTGTGGTTCCCTCAAGTGGGAAGCAGCGCTTCCGTGGGGACAGGGCAGGGGAGTGCCTGACTGAACTTGCGGGCGGCCTGAGGCTCGCCCTGCACCGCTGCATTACAGCTGCTCAGCTGCAGCACACCAAACCAATGCCCTTGCCACGCATGTTGCTGTGTCGTTTGTTCTGCAGGTGGATTGGCCCGGCGGGGGTGCAGGACATCATGACCAAGAGCGAGGCGCGCGCAACCAGGCAGAAGGTGACTGGCCGACCGGTGTACTGCATGGCAGCTGACTGGTGCCTTTGGCTTTATTTCCTGTTGGCTAAAATTCCTTCCTCAACCCAACGCCTGTGGTCTGTGCCCTTCTTCTTCTAACTGGCTGGCCGACCGAGTGGCTGTTGCTGCCCATTGCTTCACATGCACGCATGGGGTGGGCTGTGCTGCAAAGCTGGAAGTGCTGGAGCAAATGGGTGGTTGGCGGTGGGGGGGGGGTGGAGTGGAGGTGCTAGGTGGAGGTTTTGGGTGGTTGTGGGCTGGTTCTCGGGTGGGCAAGTTCTGGGGTGGGCAAGGGTGGGGGACTCGCGCTGTCAGATTGGAAGCTGACAAGTGCTTGCATCAGGCCGGTTGCAGCTCTCGTTCACGCGCTACTTCCGTTCCACACATGTCCTGTGCAGGGCGAGAGGGAGATGGAGCGTGGCGCCGCGCCGCCCGCTGCCCCCATTGACGTCCGCCCCAAGGTAGGCACGCAGCCTGCCACCCGCTGCTGGTTGTGGCATCGCACTGCCCAGTGGGGCTGCGTGCAGGTTGTCATGTTCAGGGTGTGTGGCCTTGTGAGACTCATGTTGTCTCGCATTTGAACTCCCAGCTCTTTCTATAATGCCCCTGTTTTTGCAAGCTGCTCTGGCTTCCCTGCCCCTGCTGCCGCGGCAGATGTACAGGCACGGCAGCCCAAGGCTGGGCCGGCAACTGCCACCGCTTCCTCCACCCTCTTGCACACATTCAGCCGCTGTCGCGCATGGGCAGCAGAGGGGCAGAGGGTAGATGAACCTACATCGGGCCACATCCTCCACACTTTGTGCCATCCACACTTTGCACATGCAGGAGCGCAAGTCCGCTGTAGCCGGCTTCCTCGCCCGTGCCAGCGCGCTCAGCAGCGGCTACGGCCCCAGCGTGGCACAGCTGCAGGCGCCGCCCGAGGAGTGAGCAGGCCGGCGGACAAAAGGGCCCTTGGCACAGAGCTGCACACCCTCGCCAGGTGGCGCTGACGGCCAGCTGGCACGCGGCTGGCGCTGAGCTGGCAGGGTGCTGAGCTGCCTGCGGCTGCCACATACAGGCTGGGCTGGCGCCAGAGCGTGGCTACCTGAGTGGTCACGCGCCAGGCTAGCAGCGGCTGGGCTGTCTCTAAGTGAGAGCCGGCAGCACTACCCTGCAGTGGGCCCCACCCTCTACCACACCCCCCACACACCAACCATTCAGCAGCACCCCAACCACCCCAACCCTCCCCAACCCAACCCAACCCAACCCAACCCAACCTGCGGACGGTCACTCCTCCAGCCCCGCAAGACATGTTGTACCGCTGTTGTACCAGTTGCTTTCACAGTACCCCGTCAACACACATGTTACCCCGCCTGCTGTTTGCATGATGACACGCACCCCCCTCCGAAGCATACACAGCATCTCGCCTGTTGTTTTCAAGACAGATTGCCAAGCGTGCATTGCTTCCCCCAACCACCGAATGCAGACTGTCTTGTGCCCACAGCACCCGGCATGCAACCCGTTTTTGATACCCCAAATGCCCATGTGTGTGCGTACGACGCGCACGCACATAAGACACCCCATTCTGAAGTCACACCGCCTCTGTGCAGTTGAACCCCTGCCCTTGTAAACGTGCCTGTGTTGGTGCAAAGTGTGGGGCGGGTTCAAGGGCACCAGTGCACAGCTTCTTCTGGCAAGTGACGAGGGACGCGGCAGAGCAGCATGCGCAGGCCTGCTGGCAGGCAGTGCGACTGCCACTGCTCGATCGGGTGCTCAGGCGGGTGCCCAGTCCGATGGACAGTGCGCCGGCCAAATGTGCGAGGAGCTGGCGCATGGCAGGCGCAACAGAATGGCACCAGCGGGACGGTGTGGTGCTGAGCAGGGAGAGGAGGAGGCACAGCAGGAGCGATGAGGTGGCTGCCAACTGACGCTTCAAGCAGCAACGTTCGAGCGTGTGGGCTTGGTGCAGCCTTCCCACGTGACCTGTGTGCAAGGATGGGTGGGGTCCAGCCACCCTTCTTCAATTTCATTCAGGTTTGCAGGTGCTCTGACGGATGCAGTGGGGCAGGAGTGCGTGCGTGTGCTTGCGGGCCCGCCCGGGCGGCAGCGGCGCGCCGGGTCGGCGCGCAAAGCAGCCGCTGCCACGTGCATGCGTGAGACAAAGGTAGGTGACCTCAGCTATACCCCGCTCATCCCCCGACCAGAGAACAGCGCTCGGTCAAGCTCCTCTCGACCCCCTCGAGCGCCTGCTTCCTCGGACGGCCCCAGTGCCACACCAGACGCATCTGCTGTCCTGGAGGGGCGCAGTCAACCCGCCACAGGCAGCCGGTTGAGAGCCAGCATTCAGCCCGCAGGCGGCGCCGTCAGCGGCGGCGCCTCGTAGCTTCCGCCATGGCCACCCACCGCCAGCTCTGGGAGCAGGCACTGGCGCAGGTGGAGGAGCTGCTGCGTGCCGGCCATCTGCTGGACCCAGCACGGGCTCAGCAGTCGCTGTCGCGAGCTGTGGACTGCATCGGAGCTGTGGCAGGCTTGGAGTCCGTGCCTGATGAGCACACGTGCCAGCGGGTGTCCAGGTGCGCCCAAGAGCAGCAGCGGCTCTTGTCTAGTCTAGCCTACTCTTTACTGCTTTACGCAAGCACCCTTTGTTTGACGGGCCTTCAACTTCACTTGGAGTGACACGGTTCGGCTCTGTGGACTGGTTGGCATTTCAAGTTTGCATGTTCAACGTCAACTGCTCATCACACAAACGTGGTGTGCAGTGCCAGGCAGAAGAAGAAGCATCAAAGCGTTGCACTGCGTCTCCCGTACAGGTTGGCACGCCTGGCGGGCGAGCAGCTGCAGCAGCTGGAGTCTCAGCTGTCAGCCAATGACGCACACACAATGGCGCTCTCTCCGGTTCACGAAAACAGGCTGGCGGCTGGAACGGCGATGGCGCAAGCGTGTTCAAAGCTGGTGCACGCTGCACAGCTTGGGGGGCAGGAATTGTTCCGCCTGGCAGCTGCTGCGCTCAGCCTAGTGTGCCGCAGCGGGCGGCGCTACCTGCAGCAGGCAGTCTCAGCCTCCCTACCCCTGGACGGCATACGACGCAACCTTGACGGTCAGGTGCTTCTGATTCAAAGCATTCTGGCAACTCTTTCGGCCCCGTGGGCCGCCGCCACGCTGCCCGCTGTGGTCAGGACGGCTGCCAAGCCCTCCGCCCTGCTGCCCTGGCTGGTGACTGCCGGCCGCACGCTGCAGTTCCTGCAGTCTCAACTCGGTGAGTGCTGATGTGCGCCAGTGTCTGGCTGGTGTTGCTGTAGTAGTAACTAAGTAGACAGCGTCAGCAGTGGTAGCGGCAGCGCCAGCGCCGCCGCCGCCGCACCCGTCATTTGCCATGCCCTTCACATGGGTTCCCATACATGCCTCCTGCTGCTGCTCCCCACCTGCACAGGCCCTGACCTGCTGCTGCTCCCCATCTGCACAGGCCCTGATGACCACTGGCAGGAGCAGCTCATCTTCTCTTCATCAGCCTTGATCGCCGATTTGAGCAAAGCCTTTGGCCAGGAGGCTTTCCAGCTGGGGCCAGCGCTGGCAGGCCAGCCACAGCATCAGCAGCAGGTGCTGGAAATTGCTCATAGTGCGGTGAGCCTGGTGATACAGAGCAGGCCGAGGCGCTGCACCCCTGCGCGGCACATGTCCTCATGAGCCCGTGCCGTGGCCTGGAGGTGCTCACCTGTGTGCCACTGCAAGACGCTGCCTGGCAGCTGGCCAGCACCGGCGGGGCAATGCAGCTCCTGGCAATCGCGGCGTGTGGGCTGCATCTGCTTCTTGCATCAGACGCACCACTCAGCGATGAGAGACGCGCTGGCGGTTGCATCTGGGCGCTGCGGGCGGCAGGAGTTGCGGTTTGGGGCGGGCAACAGATGCTAACAACAGTCACCAACACGTCTGGGGACTGGGCCCCAGAGCTTGTTGAGCGAATTGTGCAACTCGCGCCACATGTGGCGGCGGCTATCCGGCTGCTCACCCACAGAGGGGTTCTTCCACCGGACGGCCACAGCCTTGGACTGGCGCTGCTCTACAGCTGTGCGGTGCTGCAGCCACTTCGACTTGCGCAGATTGCCACCCCCAGCCAAGCCGCACATTTGTGCCAGGCAGGTGAGGCCTTGTGCTTCCGAAGAGTCTATGGCAATCACTCAGCTGGACCTCCGTGCCACCCTGGTCACGCTGGTCATGTGACTGTGTCGCAATGCCCCCTTTCTGCGCAGCCGATGCTTGCTTGAACCTGCTGCCACTGCTCAGCACGCTGCACAGCGAATGGCGCAGCGAGCTAGCCGATGCAGCAGGCTCGGGGCAGCTGGACGAAGCACACCCCCTGCAGGCGTTGTAGCCAACCATGTTTTGCCAACATCACACCAGTAAACGTTCACTCCACTGATTGCAGGCGCCTGCAGGCCATCTGCGCTGCACACTTCCAGGTGCTGCCGCTCCTGGCAGCCAAGCAGGGGCGGACACTGGAAGAGCTGGCCACCGGCTGGCAGGACGTGCTGGTGGTGGTGGCCAACACCCCGCCTTCGCTGCTTACACCTGATCTCCATTCTGCCTTTGAGCAGGGCATGCGGCAACGTTGGCAGGTGAACACCAAGTTGGTCTGAGGCTGCCTGCCGGCTGCACACTGAAATTTGCATGCAGTGGACACATGCGTTTACAATGGGATGTCTGCTGGAAGAGCGCAGGCTGCCCCGAGTGCCCCTCAGTTGTCACCCTGCCTGTATTGTGCAGGTCGCTTCACACGAACCCGGCAGCTTGTGGGAGCTGCTGGTCAATGTCACAAACGATGCAGTGTCCCGGGCACACTTCGCTGCACAGCTGCTCAGCAGTGGCTTGCTGGTGCAGGGGCTGCAGCTGGCAGTGCGTGCGGGCCAGCCAACCACTCAACAGAGGGTGAGGTCCCCTGATGGCTGTGATTGGCTTGTGCGGTGCTTGGGGTGGGCGTCGCTTCACGTCTTCCCTCAGAAGCTTAAGCAAGCTAAACCTGCCCATAGTGCAGGGCTTCAATATCTCGGGCCACATACTAACGCGCATCTCGGGCCACCCTTTGCACGCAGGCCCAGATTGTGACAACCAACGTGCTTCTGGCATGCCAGCACCTAGTACTTGTCGCAAGGGTGGGGCTGGGCAAGCATGGCAGCAACAGCAATTCGGCAGCCGGAGGCAGCAGCCGACCCGCCCTGGAGGTGGCCGTGGAGTCGCTGGAAGCAGGCCTTCAGCAGGTGCAGCAGGAAGGCTGCGGCTCCGAGGTACCCATGAGCCCCGAGCTGCTGCGCCTGTACCAGCGCGCCCTATTCCCACCTGCAAAGCGACTGTCGCAGGCACTGCAGGCATGGTGGGCGGAGCCGGAGCAGCAGACAGAGGCACAGCTGGAGGCGGCCCAGGTGGCGGCCACCCGCAGCTGCGCCTACCTGCGCTGCGCCAACTTGGGCGCCGAGGGCGGGCCGGCGGCGGGGCAGGGCAAGGGCAGCAAGCGGTGCGGCGGTTGCAGATCGGTATGGTACTGCAATACCACCTGCTCGGGCGCTGACTGGCGGGCGGGGCACCGGCGGGTGTGCAAGGCTCTGGCGGCAGAGCGGGCAGCAGCACATTAGCAGGTGGCGCAGGGCTCTGCTTGGCAGGGAGAGGAGGAGGCACGCCAGGAGCGCTGAGGTGGCGAGGGTGCCTGCTGTTTGTCTTTCATTTTGCGCCTTCTTGTGGGCAGGCTTCGATTTCAGCTCTCTGGGGAGGGAAGAGCCCCGTAACTTTCGTTTAATGTTTTGCACAGAAGATGAAAGAGGCACGGGCAGCAGCACGGCAGCAGGGAGGTGCTGGCCTCTGCTGGGCAGGAAGAGGAGTAGGCACGGCAGGCGTGCTGGAATCGTGTCGACCTGCGCCTCCTCTGACAGGAGCACCGCTGCCAGTGGGAAGGTGCCTGCAGGGAGCGGTGCTGTGTGGTGCGCCCTCAAGTTTTCCTCACGGAGCACGAGACATTCGAGGGTGCACGTGCTGCCATGTTGGGCATCAGGATGAGCAGTGCCCAGTGGCGTGCGCATCACAGGGCTGCCCAGCTCCCCAACAGCCAGGGCCTGCTGCCAGAGCTGTTTTGAGCGGTACTGTGGTGGAATTGTGAACACCCAGGGCAGGGAGAGGAGGAGGCACGGCACGAGCGTTGAGCCAGGAAGGGCGCAAGCTTGCGGTTCGTGTTCTTTCATTTGATATTTTCTTGTGGGCAGGGTTCCATTTCTCTTTGGGTAGGGAAGAGCCCCCCATGTATGCATGTGTTGCTCAGAGGAGATGAATGGGGCACGGGCCGCAGTGCGGCAACAGGTGAGGCAGGCCTCTGCTGCAGGGCGAGCACGCCGCGACCTGCTGCTGGTCCGAAACCCTCTGCAGGTAGCAAGGTAACTGCGGGGAGCGGTGATGTGTGCTGCCGTGTGTCAGTGTGCCAATGTGTGAGACTGAGCAGAGGCAAGAGGCGCTTGAAGCACAGGGCTGCTTAGCTGTCGAGCAGCCAGGCCGTGCTGCCAGAGCTGTATCTGGTGATGGTTGTGATCTTCTGTGGTCACAAGTGGGCACAAGTGGCAGCATTTCAGTGTGGGGCAGCCGCCCGGCTTGCGTCCGTTAACGTTCTTGCCCCAACCACCAGCCTTGCTGGCGCAGGCTGCCACCTGCCGCTACCGCCTGCAAGGCCCGCCACCCCACACATCCGTCCCATATTTCTGCCTGCTGTTGTGTGTGCGACATCTTTACTCAACATGTCGCATCTTTGAGCAATGCAGGCCCGCAGCTGGTGTGAGCTCTCGAGGATGCCACATCAGCCGCAGCATCAGCACCTGGGATTCTGCACCGCCTCGGCAGCAGCTCGCACGTCTGTGGTCCGTAGATAAGGCCCCAGAACCCGCCCAATCGCAAGAGCGCCTTTCATCGCCTCGTTCAGGCGCCCGCCGCCACTCTCGGGGCTTCGTAAGGCGCTGCCGCCCTCAGACAGGGGCACAGGAAGCCCAAGGCAGGCGCAGCTACCTAAGCTTGCCACCAGCGGCTAGGCCGCCCGCCTCCGCCATGAGCGGCGCCCAGCAGTGGAAGCAGGCGCTGTCGCAGCTGGAGCAGCTTCTGGATGGCCACCTGCTAAGCCCGGTGCAGGCGCAGCATGAGCAAGCATTGGCAGTGGCGATTGACTGCAGCGACGCTGCCGCAAGCATTGAATCCATGGGTGCTGTGCCTGGCGAGCAAGCACGCCAGCGGCTGTCCAGGTGTGGTGCAGAAGCAGGAGGCAGGCCATGAAAACTGCCGCGTGGACAACTACAGAGTGCATACCTGCGTGGAGGCATTCCTCCATCATACCAGAGTTGCGGCTTACCTGACACCTCGCCCCAATGATGATGCAGGGCGGTGCGCCTGGCAGGCGAACAGCTGCAGCAGGTAGATGCTGCCCTGGCGGCAGCCACGGCTCCCATCCTCCCTCAAACTCAGCGCCTGATGGCTGCTCTGATCATGGGCAGGGTCTGCGCTAAGCTGCTCCACAGCTCGCACCAGGGCGGCCAGGATGTGTACCGACTGGCAGCCGGGGCTTGCAAGCTGGCATTTGGCAGCGGGCGCTGCATGCTGCAGCAGGCAGTGTCGGCCATGGCCCCTTTCAAGACTACTCTGAACGTCCTGGATTGCCAGACCCTCGCGATCAGAAACATTTGCATCATGTTGTCAGCGCCATGGGCCGGACCCACCCTGCCAGCTGTGGCCAGGACGGCCGCCAAGCCCAGCGCGCTGCTGCCCTGGCTGGTGACGGCTGGACGCACGCTGGCGCACCTATCAGCACGAGCACGTGCGTGCCAGCTGCAGCTGCTCCTGCATCCATGCAAGCATGCCTTGGCACCATGTGCACCTCATTGGCTCCCTCTCATGGGTTCGTGGTGCCTCCCCTTCTCCCGCAGGCCCGGAGGAGCACTGCAGCCTGTTCCGCTGTTCCGCTGCCAGTCTGACCGACGTCATGAGCCTGGCTGTCAGCAACGCATACTTCCAGCTGGAGGCAGCATTGGCAGGGACGCCGCAGCAGCAGCAGCCGCTGCTAGATATTGCGCTGCTCTTAGTGGACCTGCTGCTGATGCAGGCCAAGGAGCTGCCATCAAGCAGTGCCAGATGCAAAGCCGGTGCCACTGAAAGCACTGCCTGTGCCGTGTTCCAGTGCCTGTGCCGTGGCCTTGACGTGGTGTCATCTTCGGCACTCAGGGACATCAAGTTGCAGCTGGCCAGCTCGGGCAGGGCACTGCTGCTGCTGGCACCTGCAGCGAGCACGCTGCGCCTGCTGATGACAGCCGGGGCGGTGCTGACGCGCGGCGACCGCGCCCTTGCATGCAGCAAGGCGATACGACTAGCAGGTCTGCCTGTGTTCACGGCAATGCGAGCAATGGACACGACTAACAACATGAGCACTCAGAAGCAGATCTCTGAGGTAGCCGCAGCTATGGTGCAGCTGGCCCCACTCCTTGCTGCAGCTGTGCAGCTGTGCGCTTGCGAGGGCTCCCTCCCACCTGACGGCAGCGCCCTTGGCGTGGCACTCCACTCCAGCGAAGTTGCTATGCGAGCGCTTCAGTTCGCACCCGCCATTGCAAGCTGGGGCCAAGCTGTTGAGTGGTGCAGCGCAGGTAGGGGGTGCAAGGATGTTTGGTTCGAACATCAGCTTCGTGAGGCGGCAAGCACGCTCACACTGGTTACCCGTGCCGTCCCTTGCGCGTGCAGTCGATGCCTGCCTGCGGTTGCTGCCAGTGCTTAGCGAGGTGCACGCCAAGTGGACAAGGGCGGCACCCGCTGCGGCTTTCCAGCAGGAGCCTTTGGAGGGGAGGCACCCAGCTGGGGCGTCGGCGGCACTTGCTGCAGCATGCTTCCATTCGTGGCCAATGGCCCTCAATGCCATTAATGCCTTCCAGGCCAAGCTGGCGCAGTCGTCACAGCAGGGCGTGCAGCCAGCTGATGCTGACGCCAATGCGGCTTGGCACCTGCACACCACTGCCTGCCGCTTGCTGCACTGGGCCGCGGCAGGCAGCGAGGAGCAGCTGGCCGTGCTACCGCAGCTGGGCGACTGGCCGCTGCTGGCAAAGTACGCGTGGGACACATTCGAGCTGGCCTCCTCACTCAGCTTGAACTTGAGGGAGGCGGCACTGGAAGGCGGGCAGGAGGAGCTGGCCTCGCCACTAGGCAGGTAAAGGTGTTGTGTTTCCGTGCAATGGATGCCTAGCGGGTGATCCCAGTGGCAATCGCAGTGATATTGACGCACCCTCGCCACACCTGCAGGCGCCTTCAAGCGATCAGCGCTGCACACTCTCAGCTGCTGCCAATCATAGCGGCCAAGCAGGGGCAGACGATGGAGCAGGCGGCGGCTGACCCTATGTTTTGCGATGCGTTGTGGACGGTAGTGGCCACCTCCCCTTCGGCGCTGCTGACGCCTGAGCATCTAACCGCCTTTGAGCTCAGTGTGCGGCACGAGTGGCAGGTGAGCATCCTGAAATCCATGTCTTGCCATATGCATAAAGTGTTAAAGGCATCAGACTGTGCGACTAATGGAAATGTATCGCTGCACAAACGACCCATGGTTTGCCGCCGGCAATCTCCTCATTTCTTGTGCAGGAATCCACGGGTCAATCTTTGCGCCTGTGGAGCTCCGCACACCTCGTTTTCAGCGATGCTATGCACTGGCCGCGCTTTGCCAGCCTGTTGCTCGGCAGCGGCCTGCTAACGCGTGGCCTGCAGCTGGCTGTGCAGGCAGGCCTGCCGCCAACTGAGCTGGAGCTGGTGAGCTGTCGTATGCTCTGTTGGCTATGTGTCTTGTTGAAACATCTCCTGATTGTGTTGTCATGTGTGGTTGAGCTTGCAGCGCAGTATGCCATGCAGCCAGCGGACTATCTTCGTGGAGTGTGCGTTCCACTCCTATTGCCAGATGTGTATTCATGCGGCAGAGCGCGCACGCGCCAGGCAACCCAACGCCTGGTGGCGCAGCAAGCAGCCGGCACTCAATAGGGGCGCGGGGCCAGCCTCTCTTTGGTCCTCCAAAACCTACAGGGGAGCGCTGGCCCGCTCCGTGAGCTGGCAGCAGAGCAGCCTGACGGCATCCTGGTCGTGGAGCCGTGGCAGCACCCACTCCCTAGCCTGCCA
>JAPTJF010000817.1:0-11791 GCA_029339195.1 Micractinium sp. NFX-FRZ
CAGAGGTAGTTCAGGGGTGACCAGGGGTGGCCAGGGGTGATCAGGGGTGGTTTAGGGGGAACTCCATCCTCATAGTGCACTGTACTGCTGCTGCAGGATGCGTGCACGTGAAATCCCTCAGCACGTCATGGCCCAGCATGCCCCGCTCCTGGCTGCCCTTGGCGGCATGGCCCGGCTGGGGGGCGGCAGCTTGGCAGCCATGCTGCAGCTGTGCGACTCCTTGCCGGCGCCACGCCAGCCCTAGGGTGCTCCCGACTCCCTAACGACCTGCATCCTCAGCTGGCATATACGTCGTGCCAACAGCTGCCTCAAATCATCCTTTGTTTGCCAACCATTGCACACCGCCTGCCTCCATGCACAACCCAGGAACAAGCCATGGGGGCACAGCACGCAACGAGCACGGATAGACAGCCCAGCAACCACAGGCAGGCAGGCAGCGGTCCGGGGTACTGCAGCCATCGTCGGCAGCTGGCATGCTGGGTGCTCTCTGTGCACGCTTGTCAGCTGGCTTTCAATCTTGCTGTGGTTCGAGGTTGCACTTGAGGTTGCACCCGCACTGCTCGCATGCACCATGTCGTTTGGATTCACAGTGTCACGTGGGAAGACTCATGTGACAGGGAGTCGCTTTGGAAAGCGGCAAGATACGTGGCGCACGAGAGATAGTGTCACTCGGGGGGGAGCACTTTGTAAGGGTTCATGATGCCACGTGGGTCCAGGGCAGCCTTCACTTGCCGCATGAGTGCCACAGCAGCCGGGGGCTTGCTGAACCCGATGCACCCCGCCTTCATCAAGCCCAGCCCGTGCTCTGCGCTCACGCTGCCGCGCTGCTGCAGCAGGGCAGTGGCGGCCGTGTGGCAAGAGGAGGTAGTAATGCCGTGCAAGGGGTGGGGGCAAGCGGCAAGGGGCGGGAACGGGGGGCAGGTGGCAAGCACGAGGAGCGGCCGAGGGACACGCCAGTCGGGCAGGCACCTGCGGAGCACCGCACGGCAACAGGAGAGGGAGGGGCCGGACAGGCAGGGCGGGGGCGATGGGGACCCCGCGAGACCTGTGCTGTGCTGTGCTATGCTGTGCTGTGTAGGCTGTGCCGTGAGGGTGTGGTATCCCACGCACTGCCCACCTGCGCTGTCCATTCGTAGACAAATGGCTCGATCTGTTGCCGCAGGGCCTCGTCATAAGCAGGGGCTGCGGGCAGAAGGGAGCATGCGGGGAGGGGAACACACCGCTCTGATATAGTGAACGGTGAATAAGGCAGCAAAACACCCGGTCCGTGTAAGAAAGGAGAATGGTCAAAATGCTGTCAACACCAGGGCACGCAGGTAGGCAGGCAGGGCTGGCACGGGGGCCTGACCAGCTGCCGCTGTGAGGCGCCCACACACAGCGCTGCCCAACCGAGCTGCCCACGCTGTCCACCTGCCCACCTGCAGCGGGTAGCTTTCATCAAGGATTTCGTAGATGCACACAGAAACCAACCCACCTGAGATGTTGAGGTGCAGATTTCCGTCCCCCAAGTGGCCATAGCCTGCCACCCTAATGGGTGGGTCATCCCCGCTTCCGCCGCCGCCGCCGCTGCTGCTGCTACCAGCGCTACCTCTGCTGCCGCTGCCAGCGCTGCTGCGGGCTTGCTGGGGGAAGGCTGCCGCTAGCCGCTGCCGCATGTCTGTGACTAGCTGGTACATGGCAGGGATGGGCATGCTGAAGTCATACTTGTAGATGGCACCTGCAATACCAAAGTGCGCAGTACACTGCCGTGGGGCATGTTGGCGTTGAGCTTATCAACAACGGCGCAAAGTTGTGCTGTAATGGCGTGCCCCGCGCGCGCCCCCCCCCCACACACACACGCAAAGTCAGGTGAACTCTGCCCACCTACCCCGGTGCCGTAGCGCTTCAGTGATGCCCTCTCGGATGTGCCACACCTGCCGCGCCTGGCTGCTGTCCTGAGCCAGCACGCCGTCTGTTGTGCCACATGGCGAAGCGGAGGGTGGGCAGGATTAAGGCATAGTACGCATATTAGAAAGTGCTTGATGCGTGTCAGTAGGGCACAGTCCAGAGCCTGCACGCCGCCTGGTGTCCAGCAGCACTCCACCGTCTCTGGATGCACGCATGTCTACACTTCACTTATCAAGCACCAGGCTGCCATCCCTACAGTGTGTTGTGTTATCACTCCACCGTCCACCCTGGATTGGTATGCATGCCCACGCCTCACTCACCCAGCACCAGCCTGCCATCCCCAGAGTGCTATGGGTGTATCCACGCCTCACTCACCCAGCACCAGCCCCTCCCCCATCACGTCCTCCAGGAAGCGCTCCAGCTTCTCGCCGTCGTGGGCAGAGCTGCTGCCAGAGGTCTCCACCACGAGGTAGAAAGGGGCCTGGGAGGTGCAGGTGGGGTGGAACACGACGGGTCGGGGAGGGCAGAGGGAGGAGAGTCGGGGTGAGGTCAGGCAGGCAGGCAGGCAGGCAGGCGGGCAGGCAGGCAGGGTAGGTGGGCAGGCAGGAAGGCAGGCAGTCAAGCAAGCAGGCAGGCGGGTAATCCGGAGCCTGGGGAGGAAGCAGGCGGCGGGGTGCAGTGGGCTGCCTCTACAACGTGTCCCCGCCCTCCCTCCCTCCCTCCCGCCCACCCACCCTCACTCCCACCTTCCCTCCTTCACCTGGCAGGCAGGCAGCGGGTCCTTGGCCCCCGGCAGGTGCTGGAGGGTGATGTCAAGCGACTCGCGATCCAGGAACTCAAAGGCCGACAGGATCTCGCCCAGCTGGCGCTTGGCGCGCACAAACACCTGTGGGAAGGCGGGGCGGAAGCAGCCGGGAGTACACGCAGATTTGATTAGTAATAAACCTGGCCCTGGGGCTGCATGAACACTGGCAAGTGAGGGTCGGAGGTAGACGGCATCAGTCCTATCAGGCGAGTGTCGGTGGGATGCCCCAGGGGTGTGTGTGTGCCAAGTGCAGCGGTTGTGCCACACCGGGGGCTGCTAGTGCACGGCTGTGCTGGCGGCGCTGCGCTGCTCGGCGCACCGTGCGCCAAGCCAAGGCAGGAGCCAGTTCAGTGGGGGCACGAGGCGTGCGGCGGCGGGTCAACAACCACGAGCTGCATGACAACAAACTTACTGGACAGCCCCACCTGCTGTGCCGCTTCAAAGCTTGGGACTGCCAGATACGAAACATTCACTGCAGGGAGAGCAACAGGGAAGGTTGGCAACTAGGCAGATAGACAGGGAACTGTACAGCCTGGCACAAACCACAGCGCAGCAAAGCGCAGCACACCAGCCAGCGGGCTTGGTGGGCAGCGCAGGGCCGCCACGATGATCAGGCCCAGACTGCGCAGCGCAGCACAGCACAGCTCAGCACACCTGCCAGCGCGCGTGGCAGGCACAGCAGCGCTACCGCGGTGATCAGGCCAACTGCGCAGCTCAGGGGAGCGCAGCGCAGCGCAGCACACCTGCCAGCGGGCGTGGCGGGCACAGCAGCGCCACCGCGGTGATCAAGCCCAGGCTGCCCTCGCTGCCGATGAAGAGCTGCTTCAGATTGTATCTGCAGGACACATGGCAAGCAGTTGATGTGGCAGTACAAGCTCTCAGCAGAGGCAGTACAGTGTGACTGAGAAGAGCAGAAAAGAGCGGAGCAGCATCCCTCTGTGCGCTGCCCAGCACGTGGCAGGGGGCAGGCACGGCACAGATCTTTGCCCCGCTGTGTATGCCGTCCTGGCTCCCTGGGGCACTGGTCTGGTCTGGCCGATAACCCTGCCATCATCAGAATTGCCCTTCACAGCAGCCATCCCAGCAATTAGCACCCACCCGGTGTTGTCCTTTCTGAGCGTGGTTAGGAGGTCCAGCACTTGCCCATCTGCAGGCAGGAAGGCAGGAAGGCAACCGGCCCAGGGAGGCAGGGCAGGTGTTCATCGGCAGACACAAGGGCAGGCAAGGGGGTCAGCAGTGCCGCTGCTGCCTCCTGCCTTGCTGCTCCCTGCTTGTTGGATTCCCGAAGTGAACAGTGCGTGCCCTGCATTGCCCAACTGCCGGCCCTGCCCCTCCCGCACCTGCCAGTACCACCTCCAAGCCCAGCACGCTGCCGTGGAGGGAGCCGTAGCGCAGGAGGCGCAGGCCGCCTGCAATACAGGCGGCAGTACACGGAGTGTTGCAGTACCACAGCACCAGCAGCGCCTGGTGCATTAGCGCATTTCGACGGGCCGCCTGGAGGCACACAGGGCGGCAGCAAGTGCCAGCATTGGCAGCGGGGCATAAGCAGCGTCATGTGGGCTGCCTTGCTCTGCTGGTTAGGGTGCGCGATGCACAACGTAGCCCAAACACAGGCTGTCCAACCCTGCGTTGTTTCAGATCTCCGGCTGCCCAGCTGCTGCTGCTGCTGCTGCAGGCAACTTGTCCGTGCCGCGGCAGTACCTGCGGTACCGACCTGCATTTGTAGCCACGTTGCCGCCAATGTGGCAGCTTCCCTTGGCTCCAAGGTCCAGTGGCATGCAGTACCCCTGCTCTGCAGCGCGCGGGTCAGCGGGGGCGGTACCCGGGTCGTCAGGCCGTCACACCAGGCAGCCCCGTGCCTACCACCCTCTGCCAGCCAGGCGCAGGCCCCTTCCTCTTGCTCTCTGCACAGCTGCATGGGCGCTGCCTGCGCTGTGACCCCATCCTGCCCGTCCCTCACCACTGCCGCCCCGCCCCGCCCGCCCCTCACAACTGCGTGCTTGGCCAGGCCAGCCACCCCCCCGCTGGCCCACCCCTAGAATGCATTGCAACACGTTTTGCGATGCAAACCCATCTCAATGACACCCACCCACCACCCTCACCTGCCACGTGATTGTCAAGGTTCTCTAAGATGCAGCCAGCCTGGGCGGTCAGGGCTCCGCTGACCTGGGGACAGCAGGAAGGGCAGGTGTGAGGGAATAGCGGGTGGGTGGGTGGGTGGGTGGGTGGGCAGCGTTACATTGGGGGGTGGCGGAAGTGGGGGGGCAGCCACATCAGCATGACACACTGCAGCGATACCCGCCCTCCTTCATTGGTTGTCCAAGACAGGGCTGGGAGCGGTGCGCTTTCCCTCCCTCCCATTCCCCGACCTCCGCCGTCACTTACCGGGTCAAACGACAGCACTTGATTCATGGCAGCAGTGCTGACCACCACCTCATCATACACCGGCACGCTGCCCCCCACCAGGCCCGTGTTACCGCCCTGGATTGACGAGAAGCAGGGGACAAGGGGTGGAGGTGAGAAACAGGGGGCCGGGGAGGGCAGCGGTGCATGGGGGAGGCAGCATGGCACCAGGAGAGGCGGTGACCCGGGTGCAGGCGGGAGGCAAGGCGTCCGGGCAGGTGGGCAGGAAGATGGGCGGCATGGGACACCATCGGCAGTGTAAGCAGCGATGTCACTTCGCTGTGTTACGTCTGCCAGGCTGAGGCAGTGCACGCACAGGTTGATATCATGCGCGTCTGAAGCTGGCATCATGGGAAACAGGGATGGCACCACTTGCCTGCGGCACCACCGCCAGCCGCCGCTCGTTGCAATGCCGCAGAAGTGCGGAAACTTGTTGGGTGCTGCGGGGCTTGAGGGCCAACCGCGAGCCGCCCTCGTACTTGCCCATCCAATCTCTGAGCAAGGAAAGGAGAGGGCGCAGGGCCAGCCCTTGTACAGCGACAGGCCGCCCCAACGGCGAGCGGCGGCGGCGGCAGAGAGTTGGGGAGGCAGCGGCAGTATCGGGAACGTGCAGAATTTCCTTTCCATGCTCCTCCAAACGCATGAAGCACAGCTGGGGCATGCAAACAATACAGCTCGCACCTGTTGAAGGGCTGCAGCTCGTGGGGGTCCGTCACGACGCCGCCCGGCCCAACCACGCTTTCGAAGAATGCCAGGTCCGCATCCTGCACCGCTGCAAAGCGTGAGTCCCGAGGCGGGGCACCACCGGCCAGGCGTGCCTGCTGCAGAGCGGCCAGCAAGCGCCCAGAGCGCTGGCTCGCCCTGCACAACATGGTGTGACTGATCGTTGGTGATCGCCGAGAAGATCTTCCAATTGGGCGCTCTGGGGCACCGCCGGCCAGGGTGGCGGGCAGCACGGCGCTATGCGCTGGCCGCCGCCCAGTGGGCGACCGGTCGCTGTGCATGTGGTGCGGATCTACCAAAGATATCAAGGCACATTTTACAGCACCCACGTGCTAGCTTCACGGTTGAGTTCACCATGGAAACTGTATCTGACGTCTGGTGCGTCTGTAGCGATCGCCTGAACTGCCGTCGCGAGGTTGTCGGGCCACAGCAGCACACAAGCGCTCTTCTGCAGAAAGTCGCAAAAGCAGCCACTTGACGGGCAGAGGCGCATTGTTGCAATGTGCGTGGTGGCAACCGGAAGCATCACACAAAGCACATCGCGTGCTTGGTTGCGGCGCCGCGGCAGTGCGCGCCCAGCGCTCAGCGCACCCATCTCCTGCCGCAGGCGGCGGCTCGCATCCAATGCGCCCTCTCTTTGCTACAACAACAGTGCGCCCTTTGCACCATTCTACCTTGAACTAGGCGCAGCGGGCATGGAGTTCGGCGGCTGGGGCTGCTCGGGGCCAGCAGCAGCCGACCTGCGAATGGCAGAGCAGCCCGACGCAGGGCCAGCCTACGGCGCGGCGGAGCTGCAAGAGCTGCAGAGCAGAGCGTTGCGAGTGTTGCTGGGCGCAGACTCGCTTCTGCTCCCGCTGCAGCTGCGGCAACTAGTGCTGGGCAGTCGGAGCATAGACGAGAGCAGCAGCCGAAGGTGAGGCGCGCGACCGAGCCGCCGTCAGCGTGCCATTCAAACTCCCGTGAGCAGCTGGCCGGCGGCGGCAGCAGCTGCCGCCAGCGACACTGTGCGCACACTCCCACCCTGCCTCTCTGCTGCCCCCTCCCTGCAGCAAGTGCTTATTGGAGCTGGCAGTATCATCTCTCATAGAGCAGGGACTGGTGGTGCGGCAGGGGTACGGGGCCTTCGCTGCGCTCTCGGTGCGCTCCCTGCAGGGCGCCCCCACCTCCTGCCTGCACTCGCCGTGCTGCTGCCTGTGCAGTGCTGTCGCTGCACCCAGCTGTCGTCAGGTTTTCACAACCTATATCAGCTCAGGGGCAGCACCCACATGCTCCCGAATCCTGCTCCTGCCTGTTGGCAGCACCCATATGCCGTTGCTGCCTGCTTCCAGCCGCTACAATCCCCTATCTTCTCTGCGCACCGGATGCTGGGTGCTGCATCCCCTGCTTTCTGCGTGCCGTCATTTGCGCCTCCCTTTAACACGAGTCCGGCGCCGCCCCCCCGCCCTGCAGGTGCCTGATGCAGCGCTCTCCAAGGCAGAGGCGCTAGCCTATAGCGACTTCCCTGATGAGGGCCAGCTGCCGCTGTATGGCGGGGCAGCGGCGGCGGCGGGGCTGGCAGGCGGCGGGGCGCAGCACATGCACCCGCACCACTGCCCACCTGCGCGCCTCAACCGCCTGCGCCGACACTCGTCGCCGCGGCAGTTTGGCAGCCGCATGTCGGGTGAGCGTGGCAGGCCAGGCAACGTGGGTGCTGCTGTATGGTGGAGCCTTGGCGTTGCATTCCACGCCTGCTTGCACGTGAACCCGCTGCGCTGTGATACGGCTGCGGTGTGGCGTGGATCACAGGGATGCAGGAGCAATGTGCCCCTGGCCCAGTGTGCCAGCAGTACAGAAGATGTTCCCCGCAATGCTGCTGCTTGCCCTGCATGCTCTGTGGGGCCTCAGCATCTCACCCTGCTTGCCCCGCGCCCACCTCTTTTGCCGCTGCAGGGGTTGAGAAGCCGGGCAGCGTGCGGCGGGGGAAGCGCAGCATCTCAGAGGACCTGGGCGGCCTGCAGCTGCAGAAGAAAGTGCGGCTGCCCAACGGCATGGGCAGCAACAGCGGGGCGGGGCCCTTCAGCCCAGGCGGCATCGTGGCAATGAGCCCCTGAAACAGGTAGCTTTGGTAGCTGTTGCAGGCTGGGCCTGGGGATATGACATCAAACCTGGGCTACTCTCAGCACGTCTGGCTGCTATGCTTGCTGACCTTGCTGCTCCCTGGCCCTTCCTGCTTCCTGGCACCGCTCCTTTCATCTGCATACGCACGAGTCTCCCTACCCCAACTCATCCGTTTTTTTGCGGGCTCGTTTCCTGTCCCCGGTGCTTTGCACCTCACAGCTTGGCAATTTGCGCGCCGCCCTGTACCCTCGTTCAACTGCCCACAGCCTGCAGCACTTTTCATTCTGACTGCCTCTGCAACCAACCCATCCATTCACTTGTATCACTGCGGTTCTCGTTCGCTCCGTGCTTTGCCCGCCTGCTGCTCCTCCCTTTTCACCCAAGCTCTCCATGTACTGCTGCTCGCTCGTGCCCACATCATTTTAACCAGTCTGCTGCGTCCCAGTCAGCACCCTTGACACAACGCTTAAGATCTCCTGGCAAAACACGTGCTCGACTGAGCAGATGGCCATTACAGGGCAGCTGTCTATGCCAGACTTGTAGGCTGCTGGTGCACCGCTATTTCTGCTGGTGCTGCTGCTGCTGCCCTGACCGTGGTCCCAGCCCATGCTTGCCTGGCCGATGGGAGGTGCGTACAGGACTGGGTGGCGCAGGCTGTCCACCTGTGCAGGTCAGTAGGTCAGCGTGGCAACACACACGACCAAATGTATCGGCGCTTGCGCCCTGCTGTGCATGCTGCCGTGTAACGGGGACCTCGGTTCCGGTCATGGGTAAGCATTGTGGTGCGTTGCGGCAACACTCGAAATTCTCATGACAATCGCAGCTCGGGCGCTTTGCAGCTGATGGCAGCGAATGAAAGGGCGGCAGCAGCGGCTGCCAGCGAAATTGTGCAGCGGATAGAGGGTGGCAAATGTCTGGAAGCAAGACATTTCCGGCGAGTGCAGGCTGAGTTCTACAGAAGGCCGGAAGCGCAGGCGGCCAGTTGGGCGGCGTTTGCCGAGGCGGTGAACGATGGCGCGCCGGCGGGGCGGCCCCGCCTTGTGGTGGTTGACGGCGAGGCTGCCAGCCATTGCGTAACCGACTTGATTGAGGGTCAAATGGAAGGCGGCAACCCGGCGTGGCGGGCCAAGACTTTTTTACTAGCAGGGGACATCAATGCGGGCCAGCGGGCCGAGGGGCGGGCATTGCTGCCGCAAGGCGTCCGATATGACGGGCACAGCTGGGGCGGAGCGCTGACAGCGGAGCCCAACTGCAGCAGCGCTACACCACCGGCCATCCTGAAGCAGAATGGCAGCTGGACACGGATTGATGGCAGCACCCAACAGAAGGTGGGCACGTCTGCCCTCCTGGCGGCACCGGGCACCTTTGTTATGGGAAGCAATTGGGAATTGCATGCTGGCACCAGGCCGCCAATGAGCACTGACGCACACGGAATGCGGAATGCACGTAGAGAAGGCACCAAGGGCAAAAACATACTTCTGACCCTGTCGCTGCTGCCGCCTGTCCCTGCCCTCCCTTGCAGTTTTTGGGCGTGAGGTGTCGGTTCTTCACAGAGGTGCCACCTGGCAGCCCTGAAGCGCGGGCAATGGGCGTGGCCTCTGTTCGCCTGTATACCAGCAGGAAAGGCAAGGTTCACCACAACTTGGCGCAGCTGGCGCTGGGGGTGCCGCACCACATCAAGCTCGGCACCGTGGTCGCCATTCAAGGTGGGCCCAGCTGTATGGTGTTGTGCAGTGAACCCTGGCGGGTTGCGCTGCTGGTCACAATTGGCGGCCCCGGCCCCTCTTAATGCTCCTGCCGGTACCCTGGTGCTTCTGCTTGACAAGCACCGTGCTGCAAATCATGATTGAAATGAGTTCGGCTAGCTCCCATGAGCCTCCATGACATGACCGCTGGTCTTGCCCACTGCTGGTGCAGGGCTGCATGCCAAGCTGGACGGGCGGGCGCTGGTGGTGCGGGACGCCAGGAGCGACACAGCGGCAGTGGTGGTGCGCGCGCGTTCAGCCCTGTCGGACGCAGATGTGCTGGAAATCAACATACGTGTGCAGCAAGCGACGCAACAGCAAGACACTGTCAGGTGCTGTGCTTCTGATGACGCTTCTGCGCCTTCCGCCAAGCATGCCGGGATGGCGTCCTTGCTGATGCCGCTTCGCATGGGACTCCCCTGCCTGTTGTGACCCTAGTACGGTGCTGGCAGCTGCTGGCAGTTCCAACTGACGCATGCCCTGGTCCTCATGCTGCAGGCTGGCGTATGTGCCCGACCCAACGCTGCAGCTCATCCATGTGCGGCGAGTGGCGGGCGGCCAGGGACGGCAGGACAGCGGGTCGGGGCAGGGCGAGGGAGACCGGGACGCAGGCAGCACCAGCGGCGGGCCAGGCGCCCCCACTGCTGCAGAGGACGGGGATTTGATCGACCTGCTGTTAGGTGGGCAGGCGGCAGGCGCAGGGGCGCTGCTGCTGCAGGATGAGGGAGGCTACCTGGGAGGCTATGAGAGCCTGCAGGTTCTGCCAGCTGCAGGCAGCGCTGCAAGTGAGGGCGGCAGCAGCAGCGGCGCGCCATCCGAGGCAGAGGCGGCTGCAGACGAGGCAGCGGCAGCCGCAGCAGCAGCTGCGGCAGCAGGCCCGCACAACCTGTGGGAGGGGCTGAGCGACGCAGCGCTGGGTTCCTGGCTGGCGGCGCGGCTGCAGGAGCAGCTGCCGCTCGCCAAGCTGCTGCAGGTGTGTGAGCTGTGGGTGCCTGGGTGCCTGCGGGGCGGGCATCCCTGTTCGTGGGGCGGGCGCTCCTGGTTGGGAGGCGATGGGCTTGCCTGGGAGGGCTGGGCGTGCCTGGGTGGCGGGGGGTATGCTTGGGGCAGATGGGCAGCAAGGCAAGGCGAGTGGCGGGAAAGGTGGGGTTCCCTGTGGCAGCCTGCCAGTGGTAGGGAGGCCCTGTCGGGCATGGCACAAGGGCAGGGGCCACCCACCAGCAGCTGGCAGCATTTACGAGACTCATTCTGTGTGTTCCTGCCTTCCCGGCTTGCTCCCCTGCAGGCCCTGCTGCAGCAGCTGGGCCGCGCAGAGCTGGCGGCAGTGTACCAGGATGCAGTGGCCAGCATGCCGCCAGAAGGGGGCTCAGCAGGCCACAGCAGCGGCGGCAGCGGCGCAGGCAGTGTGGGCGGCGGCGGTGGGAGCAGCGATGGTGCAGGAGGGGCAGCGGCAGAGGAGACCCTGACTGCCCGGCTCATCCTGCTGGCACGGCAGCGGCTGGCGGCTGCGCAGGTTGAGGACAGGTGCGTGGCATGTTGCGTGGCTGCTTGTACCGCTGCTGGCGTCAGTCGCGCCCTGGCCATCCTGGACCTGGCGGGCCCAGCTGCGGCACGCAGGGCTACCGCCCGCCACGCTGTGCCAAAGTGCGCGTTTTGCTCAAATGTTGACCCATGTGCCCTGCAGGAAGCTGGCGCCCGCCGAGCCGCCGGTGCAGCCGGCGCCTGCAGCAGGCGGCAGCAGCGCGACAGAGGTGAGAGGGGAAGGGGCGGGCACCGCGTTCGCTCTCTGCTGCATCGCCCGCTGTCAGCACGCCCTGTTCCTGGCGAGCAGGGGCTGCGTGGTAGGCCAGCCCTGACGTACAACAGCTGACATCCGTGCTGCCCCCACTGGATGCACTGCAGGCGGGAGTGCGAGAGGACTTGGGAGACGGGGAGGCACCCGAGGCGGAGGGCGTGGTGCAGCAGCTGGCACGCCTGCACATGTAGCGATGGCCCGCGGAGGCGCCTCAAGGTGCCTCCGCGGGCTAATCGCGTGCTACACTGATGGGCTGACGGCATAAGGCGGGCGTGCCACGGCCGTGAAGCCGGGGCGCGAGCGCCTTCGGGCAGGCAGGCGCCGGGTTGGAGACCC
>JAPTJF010000818.1:0-11715 GCA_029339195.1 Micractinium sp. NFX-FRZ
GCCGGTCCAAGCCCTCCAATGAGGACATGCTCACCACCGGCACCGAAAAGGCCAGGACCCCACCGCCGAGCGGCACGCTGCCGCCGACCCGCCCCATTCGCCGCCCCCCACAACCGAGGCCGCCCACTTCACAAAGCCCCCCTTCCCCCCTCATGCGGCCGCCTCTGAGGTCTTCGCCCCGTCCACCATCGCCCAGCCCACCGCCACCCAGCCAGCTGCCACCCAGCCCCTCCCTACTGCCACCCTCCCCAGCTCCACCCAACCCCTCCCCACCCAGCCTGCCGCCACCCAGCCCGCCACCACACAACCCACCGGCACCAAGTCCACCGCTGCCCAGCCCGCCACCACCCAGGCCCTCTCCACTCCCGCCCAGCCCACCGCCGCCCAGCCCCTCTCCACCGCCACCCAGCCCACCGCCACCCAGCCCCTCTCCTCCCCCGCCCGGCCCACCGCCACCCTCACCTCCACCGCCCAGCCCGCTGCCATCCCCGCCCAGCCCACCGCCACCCAGCCCGCTGCCACCCAGCCTCCCTCCTCCGCCTCCTCCATTCGAGTGAGTCCACTGCCTTGCATCCTCCAGCGCAACCCTCATGCACTGTGCTATCTCTTCCACACTGGCGGCATCACTCGGATGCAGTCACATCCTGAGTTTTTTTTCCCTGGCTGCTGTTCCATGCATTTGCCGGCACTGGCTCGGGCTCAGACAACTTGGAGATCTAGATGGCACGCTCATGGCACACTCATTACAGTGCCCGGGCCCATGTGAACGCCACCCCTGCTGCCCGCCGTGCAGGGCCTCCAACCTGGCGGACCCCCTGGAGAACCTGGCGACTGGGACCTTCTACCTTACCCGTTTCATTTCACTTGCCACCGTCTTCATAATTCCCGCCAACACACGCCTTGTGTCGGTCACGCTGGGCCTGTCCTCCGCGTATCCCTTTGAATTTGGCCCCGCAATGCTGCCGCTCTGGCTCTCCCTGCACGAAGTCGACTCTGACAACAACCCCATTGGTGCGACCATGGGAAGCAGTGCCGGACAGCAGCGCTCCATGGCACCCGTGGCAAGCCAAGTGACCAACGTGCTCACCCCTGAGTATCTCCATGGCACACACGGTGCCGGCTCTTACATCACCGTCGACCTCTCCCCCGCCTGGATCACCCCCAACACCGCCCCCACCAAGTACGCCCTTGTGGTGGCGCTACACAGCTCGTACACCGGCAACAGAGTGATTAACTGGCACCAAGACGTCCGGAACGGGGGCATGGGCCTGCCCCCCACTCCCTCGACCGCGTTTGTGACGTACCTAGAAGCTTGGGAAGGCTATTGGGACATTGTAGGATTACCCACTGGAACACCTGGCTCGCGTGAATATAGCCCAGCAATAAGACTGGCAGCAACCTCACCATGGCATGCTGAGTTACAAAGGTAATGTGCGTGCAATGCATTTGCCAATATGTCATCAGTTTGGACTTCGTTGTTTGTGCAGCAAGACCGGTTATATTGGGATCCCTCCGAACTATGCGATAGAGTGACATGAGGTACAGATGCTTAATCTCCCACTGGCGTTATGATGGGGACGCCCCACCGCCCATACCAAGCGCCGCGAAGGCCCCCCATCTTCTTGAGAAACCCCAGCAAGCTTGGCCTGCCGTCGCCGCCCCGTTCCCATTCCACTTTCCCAGCATTTCCGTTGCCAAACCCTCCAGCACCCCGCCCCCCGTCCATCCCGTTGCCTCCCCCACCCCCCACCTGGGTGCACACCCCGCCCTCACCCCCACCCACCCGAGGGCCCAACTTCACAGTCTCTCTCGTCCCCCCTCTTGCACCTCCTCCCAGGCCTCCGCCACCTTTCCTTCCACCCAGCCCGCCGCCACCCAGACCACCTGCACCCAGCCCGCCACCTCCTAGCCCACCGGCGCCCAGCCCACCACCTCCCAGCCCACCAAAACAATTTGAGTGAGTCCACTGCCTTGCGGTCTCATGCCAACCTTCCTGCTCTTCCACACCGGCGGCATCGCTCGGCTGCCCTGTGATGTTCCCTTGCTGGTGCTCCATGATTTGCCGGTGCTCTGGCTCGGGCTCGGTCAGTACACAACCTGGAGATGGCACACTCATTACAGTGCCCGGGCCCCATTGGAACGCCACCCGTGCTGCCCACCGTGCAGGGTCTCCAACCTGGCTAACCCCCCGGAAAACCTGGCGATTGGGTCCTTGATACTTGACAACACCTTCACACTTGCCGCCGTATTCACCATTCCCGCGAACACACGCTTGGTGTCAGTGACTCTGGGCTTGTCGGCCTTGTTATTGGGGGAAGGTTCATATGGCACGATTACGCTGCCGCTCTGGCTCTCCTTGCACGAAGTCGACTCCGAAAATAACCCCATTGGTGCAACCCTGGAAACCAATGCCGGACAGCAGCGCTCCATGGCACCCGTGGCAAGCCAAGTGACCAACGTGGTCACCCCTGAGTATCTCCATGGCACACACGGTGCCGGCTCTTACATCACCGTCGACCTCTCCCCCGCCTGGATCACCCCCAACACCGCCCCCACCAAGTACGCCCTTGTGGTGGCACTGAACACTGGGTTCCCTTGGGATTTTCCAGCATTGTTAGTGTGGCACCAAGATGTTCGCAACAATGGCAATGGATTGCCCCCTGCCCCCGCGAGTGCATTTGTGACGTACCGGCATTGGATGGATGGCTACTGGGCCGGCGGGATTATCATTGAGTACGGCTGGAACCCGTCGATCCGGCTAGCGGCAGCTTGAGCAGTGCCAGTTGACCTACATAGGTGATGCAACCCCTTCAACGCGCGCCATGATGCTCCCTCATCTTCGCCCCGCAGCGCAGCTCACCTCTTGCTGGCCCTTTGTGAAAGACTGTCATCATTGGCAGATGCTACCCGGGGTTGCCTTTTTCACTTTCTCCAACCATATCGCCCGCCTGATGAATCACCTACTCGATAACACTACCCGCACGTGCACTACCTAGCATTAGCCTGAAAGCAGTTGCTCAACCCGCCGGGACATTTGCTGGCAGGTGTTTGCTTCTCCCTTGCTCCTCATGAACCCGTTGCATCAGTCCAGGTTGTTGTGCCTCCCTTGCCCCTTGCTTGCAATTCGGGCAGTGCCCCACAAATTCATGAAGAAGAAGAAGCTAACGCTACTAGCTAGTAGCAAAACCTAGCACACCCTGGCATGCCACCCCCGTCTTCTTTGTTTCCATGCACAAGCACACTTCTTGCTCCAGTTTCGTGTGCAACTTGCACCTTGAATGGGTCCACGTGGATAAATACAAACATTCGAAACTAATTTCCTTGCGCAGGTCACGTTTGCCGCTTGCTGTGTTGGATGGTTGCAATCTTATTGGTGCCGACATGGACGGTATGCACGGCACGAACATCTCGGTTGAACGTGTAAAGCCGGGCCTCAGGCTTGGCACTGTTGCCTGCAGGTCCAGCGCATGATGTGTGGGGTACACAGACACGGTGCTTCACCCTGGATGGGTTCGCTGGCTAGGGTTTCTCAGGGCAATTCTGAAAGCAGATGCGTGTATTTTCGTGCAACCTGGTTGAAAGCGGGCCAGCTGGTGCAGCAGCAGAGGCGTGCAGGATGGGGCTTGCTGCCGCATGTGCCGGCAGGAGGCGCAGACACTTCAAACCCTCCTGACCTCTCATTCAGAAGCTTCCCCACCACAGCAGCAGCCTCCTCCCCAGCGGTGATGGCACCCTCGTAGTAGCCCGTCCACATCTTGGCGGCCTCGGTGCCAGCCCTGTTGGTGGGGTGCGTGGGGCGGTGCAGGGTCAACGGCAGCTGTGCTGACATGGGCAGGGGAGACGAGCGGGCACCAGTCTGGCTGCACCAGGTGCCCAGGCCAAAGGTGCGCTCCGCCCCGCGTGGAACCACCCCAGGTGGGGCAGGCACATTTTGAGCGCACTGCCCCAGGTAGGGCAGGCACACTACAGGCAGGGCACAGCGCAGCACAAGCAAGGCAGACGCCCCCAGGCAAGGCAGGCACCCCCAACACACGCGCCCGCTCCTCACCAGTGGATGCGCCCCATCGGCTCCCACAGCGCCTGGGCAAAGGATGTGAGGCCGCCGGGCGGGAGGAAGGCGGCGTACGCACCCCCCGTCCACTGCTCTGAGTTCCAGTCGACGTAAGCAAAGTTGAGGGGCTGGGCCACGCCAGGGTCTCCCAGGTATTCTGCAAAGGCGCTGAGGGCCGCCTCACGGACGGCCTTGGGGCCCTGCAGGCGCACAGGCGGGCAGCAGGGTCGCCAAGCGGGTGCAGGCGGGTGGGCAAGCAGGCATGGGCGCGGATGGGCGGGCAGCGGTGGGCATGGGCGGGCAGGGGTGGCCCGGCCAGCTGGCGCGGCTTGGTTGAGATCAAGCTGATGGCGCGCTGCGGTGGCCTGCCGCTGCTGGCAACATGCCAGGCCTGCCGGCACACACCCGCCGGCCCCTGCACCCCATGATGGTGATAATGGTGTGCCACCGCCTGCTCGCCCTGACCCGCCCCGCCCCGCCCCGCCTGTGCTGGGATGTCGATGGCATGGTCGGCAAACAGGAATCCGGCCAGCACGCCGGGCGCGCCCTCAAAGGGCGGGGATGCATCAAATACCATGCTGACGGGCCTGTCTGGGTCGGGGTTGATCCCAGTGGTCACGCCCTCTGCTGCGCCCTTGCCGCCGCGCCAGAAGGGGCTGTCGTAGAAGGCCAGCATTTTGACGACGCTGCCCATGGCGGCGCGCTGCGCCAGCTGGCTGCGCCTCGCTGGCGGGGGAGGGTCGTACGTGATTCGCCCCGTCAGGTGGGGGGGCATCGCCAGGATGGCGTACCGGGCGTGGAAGCTGCAGGGAGGGGAGAGAGCAGAGGTTGGGGTGGGTAGAAGGGGTGCACACCAGGCAAGGTGGGTAGAACCAACCCATGAGGACGGAACGTCTCGTCTGCCGGGCTGGCAGAGAGAGGCGCAGCGGCAGGTAGGCCCCACTGCACCCACCCAGCAGGCTGCGCACAGCACAGGCTGTGCAGGGCGGGCAGCGAGCTGCTTACATGCCGCCGTCGGAGCGCACGGTCACGCCGTCCTGCCCCTGGCTGATGTGGCGCACGGGGGAGCTGACTTGGATGTGACCGCCCAGGCGGGCCACCTCCTGCATGGTGTGAGGGGGGGGTGAGGCAGCTGGTTGGGGCGGTTGGGCGCGGGCTGGGAATCGGGGCGGCGGCATGGCAGAGTTGGGGCAGTAGGCCGCAGGGGCACGGTACACATGGTGACGCCCTGGCTCCGCCCCGTTGGGCAGTACAGCAGCCGCTCTGCCCGCCTGCCCTGCCCCCCACGGCCGTACCTCGGACAAGTGCTCCACAAACTGCAGGGTGGGTGGGACCAAGAGGACGGAGGGGGAAGTGAGGTGCAGGGCTTGTTACTTAACAGAGGTGCCGCAGCTGAGCGCCGGCATCACCAGCATAAAGCAGAACCATGATGAGGGACAAGATGGCAGGGAGCATGGTGCTGGGTGAGGCGCCTTACGCAGGCCCTTTAACCACCCCGCCCCTTGCTGCCCCGCCACTCAGCCCAGCAGCAACCAAGACAGTATGCTATATGGTGATCGTGCCCACCTGCCCGGCCGCCCCCCAGAAGAGCCACTTCTCAGAGTCCTCCAGAGGCCCCGTCTTGAGCAGGCGGGCAGCGCCCAGCACCGACAGCCACGACGGCTTCAGGCCGCCTGCCAGCCCGTGGTTCAGCGGGTCTGCAGGGAGGCGGCGGAACAGAGGGGCACGCGTTTGCTGACAGCGGGGCAGGGGGTGCAGTGGGCTGTGCAGGCTATAACCCCGTCACGCCCCTGGGGCACGCTGGCTGCTGTGGCAGGCCACATGCCTTGGCTTGGCATGCCATGAGCGCGCCCCTTGCCGCCCGGCACTCACACAGCCAGGTCAGCATGTCCTTTGCAAACCGGTCCTCCGAGTTCTGGTGAAGCCTGCGGCGGCAGCGGGGGGGCGGGACAGAGCGGCAGTGTGCAGCAGGCAAAGCAGGCACAGGCAGGGAGGCGTGCGGGCACATACGCCGCTCCCATCACCTGGCAGCAGCAGCAGCAGCAGGCTTGTGGAGCGGCGACACCCACTGCGCCCACAATACCACCCCTCAGCGCCTGCCCTCCGCCCACCTCTGCCCTGCAAGTCAAGGCACCATGGCTCCCTCTCACCAGGTCTCAAACGTCATGGCGTCCAGCTCCCTGGCCCCCGGCGTGTTCCACGGCTCATCCAAGTCTGTGACGTCGACCACCTGCGCAGGGCGGGGCGGGGCGAGGGGGTGGCGCAGCCAATGAAGACCTCAGGTGCGAGATGAGCATGCCATTAGGGAGGCAAGCTGGGGCTCACCCAGTGTGAGACGTTGACCACCTGCGCCGAGCGCAGGGGGCAGGGGTGGGGATGCACGGCACGCGGCGGCCCGCCAGCCCGCCCAGGCAGCAGCAGACCGTGGCGCGCCCCCGTGCCCGTCAGGGCCATGGCTGCCAGTGCATGTGCACAAGCACATGTCTTAGAAGCCCCCTGCCGCGCACCTTCATCAGCTCCCCTGCCAGGCCAGGGCTGCCAGTGGAAGCAAACTCCGCATTCAGCAAGAACTTGGGGGGCATTGTGTAGATCCACATCCAAAACACGGCGACCCAGCGCTCCCCCCCCTGCCTCCCACCTTCATCAGCTCCCCTGCCAGGCGGTTGAACTCCTTGAGGGATGCCAGCTGGCCGGGTGACAGCTGGCGCAGGTCGTCCTGCGACGCCTCGGCGCCCTCCAGCAGGCCCGGGGAGATGACGGCGGGCTGCCCGTTGATGTACAGCTTCAGCTGGCCCTGCACCTGGGCGGCGTTGTAGTACTGCAGGCAGGCGGGCGGGAGGGGAGGGAGGAGGGAGGAAGCGGGTGGGTGGGTGGGTGGGTGGCAGGGGCAGGGTGAGGGGGGCGGGGGGCGGGGGCAAACGGCGGCAGTGGGCAAAGAGTGAGCGAGTGGCGCCCGCAGCTGGTGCACAGTGGCGGCTGGCTGCGCACCCCTGGCCCTCAAACCCTCCATGTGCGCCAGGCGCGCCAGTGCACACTGCGGGCGCCGCCACAGGCGCCTGCAGCCAGCAGCAACAGCCGTGCAGATGCCACGCCCAGCATGCACAGCACAGCACAGCAGGCGGGCTCACCTGCACGCCGTACTCTTCGGCCATTGCCAGGAACCGCTCGTGGGTGCGGCCCAGCCACATGCCCCCCAGATCGTACCACCACTTGCCGTCCACCTTGCCATCTGGTCCGGTGCACTGGGGCAGGGTGCATTCGACGGGCGTGCCGTCTGGCTGGGTCACCGCCCGCCGCTCGCTGCGCCCGCCCACCTCGCCGCGCGCTTCGAGCAGCGCCACGCGCTTGCCGGCACGCAGCAGGTTGCGGGCAGCGGTCAGGCCGGAGATGCCGCCACCCACGACGATGACGTCATACACTTGGCTTGAGTTGTGGGTGCTGCCGCTGCCACCGTGGGGCACCGCTGCACGAGGAGGGGGTGGCAGTAGCGGGAGCAAGGGTGGGTTGCAATGGCAGCGGGCACGTCCTCCCATGCACCATGCCCAGTCACGATTCAATCACTCACTGTTAAAGCACTAAAGCAGGCGGAACCACGGAGCCTGCAGGAGCCAGGCTCCGGCTTGGCAGGTGGCAGCGGCGGCGGCAGCGGCGGCAGCACTGGGCGCCAAGCCATGGCAGGCCCTGCAAGCTCACCGCGTTCAGCCAAAGCCGACCAGAAGCTACTGCAAGCGAGAATAAGCAAGGCCCTCCCTAGGTTGCTTCCACACGGCGCCATCGCGTGCAAACCCTCCCTGAGAGCCCTTGCAACCCGAGCCTTCTGCTGCCACTTGATGTGCACAATCTGCTTGCCGCGACCGTACGCAGACCTGTCGCAGCATCAGTAAGGGTGGCGTGAAGTGCGGATGGGCGTGAAGTGCATGTCGGGCCAGTGTCGTCACAGAACTCTTGCCCCCTGCCCCTCCCGTGCAAGCAGATTGCCCGGCGTGGCAGGTATGGGCCTTGCCGGTAGCTTGCAAAACCCGCAGAGCAAGCTGCACTGCGAGTACCATTCTGCTTGCCTACTGCTGCCGCCTTGCCGCGGCACCAGCAGACCGCCAAGTGTATTGATGTGTCCTTCTTTTCAGTCATGGCCCTTCTTTTCATTACACAAACATACACACACGAAGTTAGACTGGCTTCACAGCTGGAACTGCAAACCACGACTCAAATGAAACTCTGGGCCCCAGCTACTGGCCGGCCTCCGCGGCTGCCTGCTGCTGCGCCGCCAGCTGGCGGCACGTCACCTTGTGCTGCCGCCACGCCGCGCCGGCGCAGGCGGGCGAGCAGTACCGCGCCAGGCGGCACCCTGAACACGTCTTGGTGCGCAGCTCCGCCTCGCCAGCACCCTCCAGGTTGGTGCAGCGCAGGTGCGCGCAGCGGCGTGCCGCCGCCAGGGCGTCCAGCTGGGCCGAGGGCGGCCCAAAATCCTGCCGGCCCCACTCCTCTGGCTCCTCCCCTCCTGCCATCTCGGGCAGCGCCTGGGCAAGCGCCTTGCCCTCGCGCCACATCAGGACGCTGCACAGCTCCAGCCTGTAGCCGGGGGATGGGCACGGTGGCGGCAGCAGCAGCAGCAGCAGCAGCAGCGGCAGTACGCGTCACTCATTCGGGCAGCAAGCCAGCCAGACAGTTCAGTTTGGAGCACCAGAGATGGCCCGGCTTGCATACAGGTCCCCATGCACAAACAGGCATACCACCACATGCTTGGCCCCGCTCACCTTTCCGCGTGAAGTGAGGTGTCCTCAGAGCGTGCGCCGATGACCATTGCCAGCTGGCGGCAGCCGGCAAACAGGTTGAGCAGCTTGCCCTCCAGGCGGCACGCCACGCAGGCGCAGTCGGCGCCGTCCCCGCCCATGTGCATCCCCGCCGGCAGCTGCAGCCCGGCACCGGGCCTGCCCTGCTGGCGTTGGAGCTCGCCAAAGTGCAGCACCGCCACCTTGAGGCCGGTGGAGGACAGGCGTGCCACACATGCCAGCAGTGCCTCTGCATCTTCTGCCTCCAAGAGCCGCGGCTGGTTCACCCACAGGAAGCAGTAGTGCAGGCCCGCCAGTGCAGCACGCACGGCGCACTGCAGCACCTGGCTGGTGCGCTCGTCCAGGCCCGGTGGGGCGGTCTGGCGCAGCAGCGCGGCCCGCCGCAGGCCCGCCTCGCCCCCCGACAGCAGCAGCTCCGCTCTCTCCTGTTGCCAGGTGGCGGGGAGGTACTGCAGGTTGCCCAGCGCCTCCAGAATGCCGCCTGTAGTGAAGCAAGAGGTGGTTGCAAGCCGGCGGTGAGTTGTGGTACGAAGGTGTGCTCGCTGCCAAGCCAGTGCGGCCGCAGTGGGCAGCCTGATGGCTTGCGGGCAGGGGAGCAGGTAGGGGAGCAGGCAGGGGAGCAAGGGAGGCAGCAGGCCAGCCAGAAGGCTCGGCAGCAGGCAGAAAAGCAGGCAAGGCAGTGGGCAAGGCAGCAGGTCAGGCCGTCATGAACCGCTCCTGGGAATGCCTTGCCTGTGTTCATTGTGAGCTGGGCAAGCGCCGTCATAGACTGCGTGCCCTCCAGCACCTGCGCACTGGCTGCCGGCGCCACGGCTACCACAAGGCTGGCGGCCGGCGCAAAGGCGCCCAGCGCATCCCACATCGCGTCGCACGCGGTGCGGCACAGGGCCTGGGTCACCGGCGACGCCCGCGCTGCTGCCGTGGCAGGGATGCTGCGGAACGACTGGCACATGCTGAACATCGCGAGGCTCAGGATGCCTGCAACCGAGCCCACGACGCACAGCTGTGCCCGCGCGGCTGCAGCGCCGGCGGCGTCCCGCGGCAGCGCCGGCTCCTGCTGCTGCCTGGCGTGCATGGCGTGCAGCAGGTGCGCCAGGCTGCTGACGAGGCGCAGGGAGGTTTGGCTGGGCGCCAGCCCCCGCAGCACGTGGTTCACGAGATGCCCGCTGTGGAGCGCCTGCATGGCCATCGTCCACAGCTGCAGCTGCCACGTGTGCTCCCCAGGCTCTGCATCGTCGTCCGATGTGCCTGCTGTGCCCGGCTGCGCCGTTGCCGCCGCCGCCGCCGCCGCCACTGCTGGATCATAGGCCCCGCAGGCCGCCAGTGCAGCGGTCACCGGCTCCTCAGCCTGCGCCAGCAGCTGCAGCACGTGCAGCACGTGCGCCAGCGTCTGGGAGCAGGCCTGCTGCCCGGGGCTGCCAGGTGCCAGCGCCACGTCAGCGGCCTCCTGGGTGGGAGGGGAGCCTGTGAGGAGGCTCAGCAGCTCCATCACACACACCCACACCTCCGACTCGTACCCCTCCTCGCCTGCAAACACACATGGGGGCAGGCACGGCAGCAACAGGCCAAGTTGGCTTAGTGCCTTGTGGGATGAGGCACAGCGGCCTTCCAACACGGGGTTCTGCTTTCGACACCCATACCCTCCTTGGCATGCAGAGAATGTCGGGGGGCGCTACGGTGGGCACCGCAAAGCAGGTACAGTGGCATGTTCATCTGCGGGACAAACCCCAGCGCTCGTGCAGAATGGCGCAGCGCATCCTCTCCGCCCAACACGTAGCAGTATCTGTGGAGCGACACGCGCACGTATCCCGTCAGGCACACCCACGCATTCCCTCACGCAATCCTTGCACAGAGCAGCAGCTTGCCATCATCCATTGTCCCACCTGGCTTTGGCAGCTGCCCGGTGGCTCCCGCCAAGCCTTGCAGAAAGGGGACAATTGCCTGCCGCAGCCGCCCTATCGCCTCGGCGCTGCATAGCGGCTGTTGGTGCCCCCCACACAGATACATCAGCAGCTGGCCCACGCAGTTGGAAGTCTGCTTCAGGTAGTCACCCCACACGGCAGAACCCAGCTCCGGGCAGTGCAGCAGCGCCGTGCCGGCGGGGAGGACGGCGGCCGGCCAGGCCAGCAGCGCGGCGACCTCCCGCCGGCGCAGCAACGCGGGTGCTGCATGCGCCTGCGCCTGCCCCTTGGCTTCCCTCAGGCAGGTCACCACTGCGCTGCCAAGCGCTGCAAGGTTCGGGAAGGTGACGAGCCGCACCAGAAGCTGTTCAGCGTCGGGCCGGGTGGTGCCGGCGGGTGGCGGCGGCCCTGCCAAAGAGGCTGCCTTGCTGCCCAGCGCCGCCAGTGCCCTGCAGATTGGGACGAATACACAAGGTGGTCACTGCCCCTTGATGCAATACTGGGGGCATCTGCGGTTTTGTGCAAAGGCTGGGGGCATGTGAAAGGGTCCGGCCTTCTGTGCCGCCAGACCGGAACCGATGCCGGGCGGGGCCGCCTGCCGCCGTCACTCGCTGCCATCCACCGCTCACCTGAGGAGCTCCGCCAACTCTGCCCGGCTGCTACGGTCTTTGCTGAGAGCTTTGAGGCGATCCGTTAGCGCATCGCAAGCGACCGCAAAAGAACGAATGCCTGCGATCGTCGGGAGGGGTTGGGTAGCGGCATCCACAGCCCGGGCGAACTCCTGCAGGTGCCGCATCGTGAAATATGCACCCGCTGCCATCTGAGCTCATGCCGCCCGCCGCCGCCCTCCATCAGGCGCCAGCTTGGACTGGCGGCAAATCAGCTGGAAAATCCTCCTTGTGGTGGCAGGTGTTACAGTGCCAGTCCGTCAACTCGAGTGTACAGGGTGGGATCATGGGAGAGTCAGCTGCAT
>JAPTJF010000819.1:0-11598 GCA_029339195.1 Micractinium sp. NFX-FRZ
CGAGGCCAACGGCGGCGACGGCACCGAGTGCACCAAGTGCACACCCGGCACCTACCAGCCCGCCACCGGCACCACCGCATGCCTGGCCTGCGACGCCGGCTACGCCACCGACCTGGAGGGGCAGACGCAGTGCTTCGCATGGTGAGGGCGGGGTGGTGGCGGGGTAGGGTGGCAGGGTGGATGGCTAGATGGGGCGGGTGGGTGGGCCAGGCAGGCATAGCAGGGCGACAGTGGGATGCACCCTGCTCTGCACACGCCTGACTAGCCGGTGCCAGCGCCCCATAACATGCAACACACCCACAGCCTGCTCACCAGCACTGCTGCCCGGGTGCCCCCTCCCCTCCCCCTACCGAACCCCTGTGCTGCAGCCAGCCTGGCGAGTACGCCTCTGAGGAAGGCTCCCACGTCTGCAACGTCTGCCCCCCCGGCCAGTACTCTACCGCCGCCGCCGCCCCCGCCTGCGACGCCTGCGGCGCGGGAGAGATCACCGTGGCAACGGAGGACGGCAAGGGGGCCACCGAGTGCGTGCCCTGCGGCCGCGGCACCTGGAAGCCCGCTGACGCCAGCGACAACAAGTGCCGCAGGTGGGTGCCTGGCTCACGTGTGCGTGAGGGCCTGTGGCTGGCTCTGCATGAGCCTTGCATGATCCCGCTCAGCTGCCTGCTCGTCTCCCTGGCTGCCTTGCTGGCTGCCCGCCCACCACCTCTCAGCCTACCAACCCTGGCCAGCACACATTGATTCACGGGTCCCCACTGCACCCCTCTACCCCTCACGCCCTCCTCCTTCACCCCTCCCTTTCCTTCACCCGCAGCTGCCCAGCTGGCTATGAGACCCTGATTGCCTCCAAGGCCTCCACCTGCACCCCCTGCGCCCCCGGCAAGGCCTCCTCCCTGCCCAACCAGGTCCTGTGCACCTCATGCACCCCCGGCACCTTTGCCGCTGCCGCCGGTGAGCTCACGGGTGGAGGAAACTGGGCGTTGTGGCCTTGAGGTTAAGGGACGACCTGTGCACTGCCTTCTGCCCGCCCCGCCCTGCCACGTGGCCCTTTGTGCCCTCCTTCCCCTCACTGGCTGCCCCGCCTCTCCGCCACACCCCTCCTCGCCCCACCCAACACTCCACCCCACTCCTCCTCCCTGCCTGCCTCCTCGCCCCGCCACACCCACCTTGCCACCCACCTTGCCTCTTCGCCCTACCTCAATCACCTCACCCCACCCCACCACCCCTTTTCACCGCCCTGCAGGCTCCCGCACCTGCCGCTTCTGCGCCGCCGGCACCGTGAGCGGCCCCGCCCCCGGCAGCACCAACGCCCCCTCCGCCTTTGGCGCCACCGCCTGCACCGCCTGCCCCAAGCGCACCTTCCGCCCCTCCATGTTTGCCGCCAACGTGTGCACCACCTGCCCCAAGGGGCGTGAGACCAAGAAGGAGACCGGTGCCACCACGTGCACCGCCTGCATCCCCGGCACCACCCTGCTGGACATCCTCAACCACGTCAACTGCACCGCCTGCACCAAGGGCGCCTTTGCCTCCGCCCAGGGCATGTCCGGCGCCTGCCCCGCCTGCCCCAAGGGCTACGCCGTGGACGACGCGGGCAACAGCCAGTGCGACATCTGCCCCCCCGGCACCTACCAGGACGCCGCCGGCAAGTTCACCTGCATCGAGTGCCCCGTGGGCACCTACACCGAGATGACTGGCTCCACCGCGCTGTCCGCTTGCCTGCCCGCGCCCAAGGGCAACTACGCCGACGGCACCGGCAACGACGGCTTCACACCCTGCGAGGGCGGCACCTACCAGGACCAGATGGGCAAGGGATCCTGCAAGGTGAGCGGCTGGGTGGAGTGGGGTGGGGGCAGGTGGTGGTGGTGGGACGGCTGCTTGGTTGTCCAGGGGACAGGAGGGGCAGGCCCTGCCGGGCAGCTTGCCGTGGTGCTGGGAGCTGAGCAGGCACCAGCAACAAACAGGTGCCCCACCGCCCCCAGCACAACCTTGGCCCTGTCTCACAAGCCGTGTCCCCTTACAACAACCCCTCCTTCCCCCTCATCTCACCCACCCATGCACCCTGCGCTCACCACACCCCACCTCTTCCCACCCCACCCCTCGCAACCGCAGGACTGCCCCCCCGGCCACGAGTGCCCCACCGGCTCCGTCTCCCCCAAGCCCTGCCGCGCCGGCTTCTACGCCGACCTGAAGCAGCCGTGGTGCAAGGAGTGCGCCAAGGGAACCTTCCAGGACCAGACCGCCCAGCGCGCCTGCAAGCCCTGCCCCGCCGGCGCCTACTGCCAGGCCACCAAGATGACGGCCGCCACGCCCTGCCCCGCCGGACGCTTCGGCATCAAGTTCTCCTCCGTCACCGCCAACGACTGCGCGCGCTGCCCCGTCAACGTGAGCGGGGCCTGGGCTGCCAGCGCTCCTCGTTCGTGCTACTGTGCGCGCAGCGCGCTTGAGCGGTGTCTTGTTAGAAGCTGGCAGTGCTGCCCGCTTGCACACTTGTTCGCTGCCGCCGGCCCTCTTGACTGCCCGCCCCGCCAGCGCTGCTCCGCTCCCTCTGCTGTCACCGGCTGTTGGCTCACACCACCCCGCCTCCTCCCACCACCCACCTGCCCTTGCAGACCTACTCCACCGCCCCCGGCTCCACCGTGTGCCAGAAGTGCAGCGCCAACCAGTGGACTGGCCGCCTGGCTGGCCAGCGCATCTGCTGGTCCACCTCCCAGCGCCTGCCCTGAGCGGCACACCCCGCGTGACGTCGACCTGCCAACACTGCACTCCTCTACACTATTGCCCCCCACTCCAGAGGCCCCCTGCCCCCACGCCGCTGACGTCGGAATCCCCTCTCAGCTTGCCTTATGAATGCCTGTCGCCTTCTCTGCTTGATCCCCAGCACTATCCCCAGCACTTGTGCCTGGCAGGGCGCCAGAACCATGGGTGTGAGGAAGTGGACTCACGGCTGCGCAGCCAGCACCAGGGTTGTGTGGCGGGGCACACTGTTGCGTGGCGGGGCACAGTGAGTTTTGCCCCGCATGGCTGCCGCCCACACCTGCCACTGCACACACTCCCCACCCGTCCCTCTCCACACACCTTCACCTCGCCTCAGCCTCCCCCTGCATTGGCATCGCCCCTTTCACCACGCCCCGCCTCTCAAGCCGCCCCACCTGCCCCCTTCGCTTCCTCATATCCCTGCCCAACCATTCTTTGCCACTTCTCACCTTTCCCCCACCTTTCCCCAGCACACTCCTGAGCCACCCAACCATGGCACTCAGTCAAATCACTCCGCCTTCCCTTCCACTTATCTTGTTCCAGTGAAATTTTGCAATGCACGTATGCTGATGTGGACATGCCTTCTGAGTGTAAAAGAATGTGAAAGCTTAGGCGATCAGCTGGTTGCCTGCCCGGTGCTGCTGCTGCTGCCATCGCTGCTGGTGTTGCTGCTGCCATCGCTGTTGCCCTCGCCGCTGACTTTGCTGCCACCACCGCTGCTGCTCGGTTTGCCTGAAAAGATGCCCCCCCCGGACAGCCAATAGTACAGGAGGTGGCCGGATAGGCGGGTGGCGTAGAATGCTACCAGAGCGCACCACACAGCGCCCAGGCCCAGCCCCGCCCTGCTGCCGGCTGCAGCCACGCGGGAGGCAGGGAGGTAGGGAGGCAGGGGGGACACAGCCTCGGTTTGGGTGGACCTTGAAGACTTCTTTCATCGACGGCCTGCTCGCGCACGTCCGCATGCCGCAGCCTCCCACTCCCTGACGCCTCAACAGCACATCACCCAGCATGCACAGCGTGCACAGCCCATACGCCACCAGGCTCCAGCCAATGCAGTGCAGTCGCACACAGCGTGCACAGCATGAGCAGCGCACGCACACCTTGCAGCGCTGCCAGGGTCCAGCCAAGCCAAGCCATCCCAGCCGCCCACAGCACACTGCGTGCACATCATGCACAGCGCACCTTGCAGCGCTGCCAGGGTCACCCCCAGGCCCACCACGTTGGAGGGCGGCAGGTGGGCAAAGCTGCCGCTGCCGACGGAGATGCCGTCCAGCATCATCATCACTGCGCGCAAGGGTTGGGTGGGGACCGTGAGGTGGTTGGGCATGTGGGATTCAGCGCACGAGACATGTGGTTACACAGAAATTCCGTCCAGCAGGATTACCACCGCTGGCACAACACACGCGGGTAGCAGCACATGGCAGCCGGGCCTACTTGGTAGCACCGCCACCGCCTGCCTGAGCTCAACAGCCTTGCATGCCCTCGCTGACGCTTGCTGCCACATGTGCCTGAGCACTCCTCAATGGCTGGCTGGCTGGTATGGCTGGCTGGTATACTCACGCAGCAAACCGCCAGCCAGCCAGCTCTTGGCGCGTGCTGCTACGGTGGCGGCTGCGCAACAGGCACAGCTGAGCACACCACACCAGCGCTCTGGCAACGAGCCACCCTCACATTTTCTAGCAAGGACACTGCATGAGCGCACCTGAGCACACCGCAATGGCAGTCATGCCAACTGGCGCCAGCTGGCTCACCGCCAGCTGGACTGCGGGGTCGCTTGTGAACAGCCAGCTGGCACGGGTGAACACAGCGCCCACAGCGGCGGCCAGGAGCAGGCCCAGGACAGCGCCGCTCCTGAAGGGTACAGGGCAGGGCGGATCGGGTTCAGTTTGGGCACGGCAGGGCACAGGGCAGGGCACAGGGCAGGGCACACAGGGCAGGACACACAGGGCAGGGCACAGGCCAGGGCACATTGCACGTTCCAGCCACAAACGAGAGCCAGAAGTTGTACTTGACTGGTTGATTGACAAAGGCTTCACAACAAAACAGTTGCTTGAAAGCTGCATACCAGCCTCACACCACCTCCTTAGCAACAACTTCACAGCGGCGAGCGGAACCCACCGCAGCAGCAGCCAGGCCCAGTGCGCGCCCCGCTCGGGGTTCCCTCGGTCCCGCGCCAGCAGGCTCTGGGCTGCCAGGCTGAGGGGCTCCGGGAAGTAAGAGAGGAACCAAAAGGTCTGCAGGGGGTGAAACAGGCGAGAAGTGTGAGAGGGTGCGCCCGGTGTAGTGCCGGCAGGCGCTCGTGCCGCCAGGCTGAGAGGCTCCGTAAGGTGAGAGAGGAACCAGAAGGTGCTCGGGGTGCTAACAACAGCAGGGGTAAGAACAGCACCTTGAAGGTGAGAGAGGAAGCAGAGGGTGCGCGGGGTGCTAACAAGAACAGCACCGTGGGCCGTGCGTGTGCTGCCCACCAGCTGACCAGTCGGAGCGCAGTTGGCTGGTCCCACCGTCTGGGAGCGGGCTGCAACTTGCGCAACTCCTCCACAGCACTAGCGGCCCAGACCAGAGCAGCACGGGGCAGCAGGAGCAGCAGGGGGCAGCATGACGCGGCTTGCCTGCATGGCCACTTGGTGGGTGGCAGTGGCGAGCAGACCCAGCCGGGTGGCGGCGGTGGTCATGCTGCAAGAGGGAGCATGGGGGGCAGGGAAGGCAGAGGTCAGCAATTGGGACATGTGATGTATGTCGCTGACCTACAGTGCAAGCAGCTGCCCTGCAGGTGCCAGCGGCGGCCGGGCTTGCAAGAGGGGACTCAAGGGGCAGAGGGGCAGGGGGGTCAGGAGCAGTCACACACACGCTGCTTGCACCTGCAGGCGACACAGGGGTGGCCGGTCTTGCAAAGAGGGGCAGGGGGGTCAGCAAAGTCAACACCAACAGACACGGAAGCCTTGTGGAGGTTGGAGCAAGCACGGGTGCCTGCTGTGGTCATGCTGAGCACTGAAGCAGCGGGGCGCAGGGGGTGGTGCGGGTGCAGGCAGTCGCGGCCCTGGTGCTGCGCCCAGCCCTTGACGCACCCCCCCTGGTGCCGCGCCCACGACTGGGCTTCAACTATGCCAGGAAGCTGCCTCGGCCCCTTCTGCAAGGAGCGCTACATGTCTGGGCACACCCCACCGAGATACGCAAGCGCAAGCAAAGCAGGGGCGCACACCTGAAGTACGAGGACAGGCCAAAGACGGTGCGGGTGAACAGGGTGACTGCCACCGCCAGGAACTCCCGCATCTGCCCCACCTTGGGCCGGCCCTGCAACAGAACGGCGGGGCGAAATTGCAAATTTGCGGTGCACAGCACTACTGAGTATGATGCAACGCCCGCACCCTGCCACCTTGGGCCAGGCCTGCCGAGGAGTGAACCCACTCTGGGGCTGCCCTTGCATGAAATGACCAGCAGCGAGAGCTGCCGGCAGGCTAGCAAAGCGGGCACAGCAGGTGGCAACCAAAGCGGGCACAGCAGGCGGCTACCACAGCAGGCACAGCGGGCAGGCAACCAAAGCGGGCACAGCGGGCAGCCACCACAGCGGGCACAGCGGGCAGGCAGGCACAGCGGGCAGGCGACCAATACGGGCACAGCAGGCGGCAACCAATGCGGGCACAGCGGGCAGCCACCACAGCGGGCACCGCAGGCAGCTACTAAAGCGGGCACAGCAGGCGGTGACCACAGCGGGCGCAGCTCACCGTCCAGCGCAGCCGGATGCCGCCGGGCTGCTGGCCCTTCTGCCAAAGGTGCCAGATGAAGTAAGCGGCTCCTAGGTACTGCACGGGTGGGCAGGCAGGAGCAGAGCCGGGTGGCACTGAAGGGCCCACCTAGAGAGAGGGGACTGCCTGGCCCCAGCGACCAGTGCTGTGGCGCGCGTGGCTGGGGCGAACCGTCGTGTGCTACCGGGCAGCAAACTGTATTATTATTTTGTTATGGTGTGAGTGCACTGCCTCACTGCCGCTCGAAGCTCGGTGGCGGCCAGCACGGCACCACCTCGCTGAGGCGCCCCCGGCAGCTGCCACCCTTGATTAACTCCCAACAGGAGGCATGCGCCCTGCGCTGCCCAACCTGCGCCCACACCTGCGCTGCGCAGCCCACGCACACACCTGCGCTGCGGCTGTGGCCGCGGCGGCGCCTGCCACCCCCATGCCTCGGTAGAACACGAGGTAGATGTCGCCGGCTGCAGGGTAAGAGGGCGGGTGAGGGCAGCCTCAGGCCGGGTAGCAGGCCCCTGTTGCGCCCACTACCCTCTGCACCCATTCCCTTAGCGCCCGCCTTCTTTCACACCCACCCACTGGTGCAGTGCAGAGCAGCCCGGCGGCGATGAGCACGTTGAAGCCTCCTGCTCACCTCCCCCAAATCCAGGTCAGTTAGGCCAGAGGCAGGCAAGCAGGCGGGCTGCCCTCAGCCAGCTGGCGTGACGCCACGCCGGCACCCACCCACCGGTGTTGAGCAGCCCGGCGGCGATGAGCACGTTGAAGGGGGTCCAGGCATCTTGCTGACCCAGGCAGGCCCCCTGGGACACCGACATGAGCAGCACGGCGGGAGCCGCAAGCGCCCTGCACACACACACAGGAAGCGGCGGCAGCAGCAGCAGCAGGGGATGTGAGAACCGGCAGCAGCAGGCGATGAGAGTAGCTGTCACTAACCGACTACAGTATCCTAGACTAGAACCAGGGGCAACAGCAGCAGCAGAAGCAGCAACAGGAGGGTGATGCGAGTGGAGGGGCGGCACCGCTGGCGTGCATTCTGGAAACTGCGCACGGCATGCACGCTGCGGTGTGCCGCGGCGTGTTCACTGCTGCCATGCGCGGCGGTGAGTGCGGCAGCCATGGTCCCGCGCACCCTTCTGACTTCCGATACCCACTGCCACCGCTTGCCCCACCTCACACCTGATTGAGAGGTACTGCCAGGCGGGGTGCATGAGCTCCGGCGCCGTGCCCATGCCCGCCAGCAGCGTGCGCCCGCACCCCAGCAGCACGCCTGCCACCAGGCAGCCGCAGGCCAGGGCCAGCTGCAGGGAGTTGCACAGCGTGCGCTCCGCGGCCTCCCGCCGCACCCGCCTGCATGGCGGGAGGCGCAGAGTGGGGCGCAGGGCGGCAGCAGGGGTGCACCAGTATTGATATGTGGAGCGCTGGCTTGCCCAAGAGCATCCTGCAGGCCGTGTCCCGCAGTGCATGCAGGCAGCCACAGCAACCTTCTGAAGCCGGTCCAGGCACCAACCGGCAGAGCGCTAGACTAGCCACTGCCCAGCGGCTGGCCCCCTGGGACGCCAACCGCTGCTGCTGCTGCTGCTGCTGCTGCTGCTGCTGCTGCCAGCTCAGCCGCCCGCGCTCACAGCGTGCGGCTGTCCAGGCCCGCCGCTTTGAGCGAGTTGGTTGCTATGATGTTGGTGGTGCCCACGCCCAGGAAGGCAAACAGCTGCAGCAGTGGGGAGGATCAGGTGCAGCAGCGTGAGAGGTGTGCTGCAAATCAACATCAGTCCCGCCCTGCTCCCGAGAGCAGGAGTGGAAGGTATGGGGGGGCCCAGGCAGGCTGCCCGCCCCCCGCCATCATCATGCCTCCTCAATTAGCCACTCCTGCCTGCCCGCCCCAGCTTCCAGAGAGCAGATGTGGCAGTAGGGGGGTCCCAGGCAGCTTGCCTGGCCCCCGCCATCAGGCCTTCTCAACCAGCAGCTCCTGCCTGCCAGCCCCCAGCTTCCAGAGAGCAGGTGGCAGTGGCAGGTGTGGGTAGGGGTCCCCAGGCAGCTTGCCAGCCCCCCCCCGCCAGCATGCTCAAACCATCCGCTGCTGCCTGCCTGCCAAGCCCCCAGCCTGGCAACCGGCCGGAGCGGTGCCAACAGCGCCCCTGCTGCTGGCGCCTTTGTGACATCTCACCTGGAACGCAAAATTGAAGATGGCCGTGTTGGGGCCCAGGGCTGCCAGCTGGACTGAGGACACCCGCCCCACGCAGGCTGCAGGCAGGGGCAGCAGGGGTCAAGGCAGGGGCAGTGAAAGTGAAGGCAGGGCAGCAGGCATCAAGGCAGGGGTTCCGGTGTGGGCTGGCTGACAGACCAAGAGGGCGCCCCACTCCACGCCCCACCGCCCGCTGCAGCAGAGGGGGGCCACAACAACACAACACTTGATTGCCACATCGTTTCGCTTGCACAACCAACGGCATAAAAGACAGTCGGCCCATGCAGGCGGCACGGCGTCGCGCCAGGCCGGCCGAACAACACGAGTCAGCAGGGCGCGGGCAGGCACAGCCCGGCGGCGTCCCGCGGGCGTGGCAGCACGTGGCGGCGCCATGAGAGGCGGCAGCAGGGCGGCGGCAGCTGCCGCCAAGCCATGCGCCCACACCCCACATAGAGTGCACACACAGACTGCCAGGGGCACTGCTCAAGCTTCCTTCACCTTTGCCCGCCCTCACCGGTGTCTATCAGGCTCATCAAGGGGTCAGCCAGCACCATGCCCAGCGCCGGCAGCGCAAATCCCAGCATCTCCCCAATCTCGTTGCTCTGCAGCGGCCCGCGCCCATCTCCTGCTGCTGCCCTTGCCGCCGCAGCCGCATCGAGTGCCGCCTCCTCCGCGCCTGCTGCCGCCGCTGAGCCCGCTGCAGCAGCGGTGAAGCCCTCGCTGCCTGCCAGGTGGGGCACCTCTGCTTCCCACACCGCTGCCTCGACACTGTCCATCGGACCCGCTGGCTCCCCGGCGGCAGCGCGATGCCATCGCGTCCCAGCAGAGCAGGGCCAGCATGCGCCCTGGAGCTGCACACTTTGGCGGCGGCGGCGGCGGGGAGGCAGTGGTGCCGCCAATGCCTGGTGTGGCGCGACTGCGGCTGGCGCAGGCCTCGGCGGCTGGCTGGGCTGCCTGAGCGCCACGGCAGCGCCTGCATCAGCCCCTTGGCACGCCACCCGTGGTGACGCCGGCATGGCAGTCTCGGAGAAGCGTCACTTGCAGAGCCGGACCTACACCCTCGCTATGATGTTGCAAGCCGCAGCGATCAAGAAATAACAATACACAATTGACCACATTGCGCTGGGACGGCCAGGCCGAAACCCTGCATGCAGCCGACACGTCCCGATCGCCCCTCATCACTTGTGGTGCTCGCCCCATCAGCTTGCAAAGAGACCGCAGATCACCGAGCAGCAACCACAGCGCTCTTCATCGCTAGCTCGCGAAACCCACACCTACGTCCCAGCGCTCTCGCACACCGCAGCGCTCCCCAGCCCAGGGACACCCAACCATCATGTCGTTTCCGCAGGAGGGTGGCGGCTCAGGGTGAGTGCGGCAGGGCGCCAGCTCGCGTGGCATGCAGTGAGCGGAACGGCCTTCAGCGCCCAGCGATCCACGCCCTGAGCCCTGCCGCACCCTCTCCCGCTCGCCCTTCACTTATCCCGATACCGGTGCCCGCGCGCTGCAGGCGGGGGCGACGCAGCAGGGGCAGGGGCGGCCGCGGGCGGGGCGGCGGTGGCGGCGGCGGTGGCGGCCGCACTGGCTGGTTCCTGCACGATGACAGAGACGAGGCTGCTGAGCTGGCGGCCGGCAGTTACGCTGCTGATGTGGATGAGGATGTGTTTGAGGGGGGCGACCCCGCCTATTACTCCTCCGGTGGCAACAACATCACCGTCCGCATCAGCGCCGCCCGGAAGGGCGCCCGGGAGGTGTCCGACACGACAGGCAAGTGGTGCAGAGCTGTGGGGGGCCGCAGGCGAGAGTGTGTGACAGCTGGCGAGGGAGGTGGCGCAGCAGGCGGGCAGTGTGAACTCTGAGCACTCTGCAATGGGAAGTAGAAAGCTCAAGAGGTGTCTTGACACGTCAGGCGAGGTGTGCAAGGCAGTGTGGCGTGTGGCACCGCAGGTGGCGTGTGGCACCGCAGGTGAGTGCTGTATGGATCGAGCAGTGCCCATAAGTCACCTGCCTCTTTTTGTACGCTTGCAACTGGCTGAGCCAGCCCTGCCCGGCCCTGCCATCCTGTGCCCCCTGCAGGCGCCGACGCCGGCAAGCAACTGCTGGTGGAGGTGAAGGGCGGCAAGCAGCGTGTGGTGGTGGTGTCAGGTGGGCTGGGCCCTTGGGGCAGCTGCACACGTGTGCGACATGGGTGAAGCTGCCGAGGCAGGTGTTGCCGGGGAGAAGCGCAGGGACGGCGGGAAGGAGGGCGTGGTGGCGCCGCCAGCTGGGGAATCACAGTTCCTCACGTTGGTTTGAAATTGCTACACGCTGGTGCCGGCTTGGGCGTGATGGAAGCCTGGTGTGAGAACGCAGCCACTGCTCCAGCCCCATCCATGCCGCACCTCTGGCCCACCCTCACCTGTGACCGCCCTCACCTCCCCTCCCCTGCTCTTGCCTCCCCCCGCTGCAGGCAAGGAGGGGTGGGAGTACCGGGACCCCGAGGGGGCGCTGCAGGGCCCCTTCCGTGCCACCCAGATCATAAAGTGGCTCAACATGAACTACTTTGATGGGGGCCTGCAAGTGAGGAAGGTCAGCCAGCACGGCAGCGGGCACTGGAGCAGGCTGGACGCGGTGCTGAAAGATGTGCAGCGCGAGGCGGCGCTGGCAGGCGCAGGCGGCGGCGGTGGCGGGCAGGCGCCACCGCCCCGGGCGCGGCCTGCCAGTGGCGGCAAGGGCGGCGGCGGCGGCGCTGTGTTGCACGTTCCAATCACCAGCCCGCGCGGCGGGCGCGGCGGTGGCGGCGCAGACGTGAGCGGGTATGTGGTGGCGGCGCCACGGCCGCCGCGGCGGCAGCCTGGGCAGGAGGCCCCCGCCGACGACCTCTCCTATTTCAAAGGGATTGAGCTGGGAGCAGGTGGCGAGGGGCGGGGCGGGCGCGGAGGCCGCGGTGGG
>JAPTJF010000821.1:0-11514 GCA_029339195.1 Micractinium sp. NFX-FRZ
GGCGCCACCCTGAGGCTGGTCACCGCCGCCGACTCCTACGGCCTCTCCCTCGCCAAGATGGCCGCCCTGCACGTGAGTGGGAAAGTGTGCCAGTCAATCCTGCACCGGCCCAAGGGGGTGGGTGACTCTTTCACATTTGTTCACCAGTGCCGCCAGCATCGCCAGCACAGCACAGCACAGGCCAAACCAGGGCAGCTTCCTCATTCCGCAGCTGCTGAACCCATCACCCCCCACCCTCGCCTCCCTCCCCTGCCACCCCCTCCCCCTACTGCAGATCACTCTGGAGCCGTGCACCATCCTGCAGCCCCACATCCACCCACACGCAGAGTTCGCCTTCACCATCTCCGGTGGGTGGGCGGGCCGGCGGGAGGGGCGGGCGGCATTGTGGTGTGGCTGTCGGCGGGGGAAGCTTTTGGGCGTGGCGCCGGTGCCTGCCTCCATGCCTGTCGCTGCATGGTGTAACGGCCCTCCCACGCCTTCCCCCACCTCACCTCACCTCAACTACATTTTCACCCGCAGGCGAGGTGACCCACTCTGTTGTGTTCAACAACATGACGCTGACCGACGTCAAGGAGAACACGCGCAGCGGCGTGGGCAACCCCGGCTTTGCAGTCTTCCCCGCTGGTGAGCCCGCTGCCAGGGTGGCGGGCAGGCTGTGCTGCTGTGGCGTGGGCGAGGCGTGGCTTGCCTTAGGCGGGCGATCATGGTTGCAACCAGGTGGCGCCAGCTGGGTACTCCTGGCTGTGGAACACACCATCCTGCCCCACCCCCTGCCCTGTCCCGCCCCTCCACCTCCCCGCCTCCCTCACCCCTGCCCTTCCCCTCTTCCTCCCCCTCCCCGCTCCCCTCACCCCCTGCCCCCGCTGCAGGCCAGCTGCACGTCACCCAGAACGAGGGCTGCTCCCGCGCCGAGGTTCTGGCCGTGTTCCCCGTGGGTGCCGTGGACGCATACTTCTTCCCCTACTCCGAGGTGGGGGGGGCGGGGGGCGGGGTGGGGGCAGGAGCGGTGGCAGATTGGGGGAGGAGTGGGGGAGGAGGCGGGGGGAGGAGCGGGGGAAGGGGTGCTGGCTGTGAGCAGCGGCTGCTTGTTATGTCTGCTGCCTCCCTGCCATCCTGCCTACCACCTCCCCGCCAACCACCGGCTGCGTCTCTCGGCCTGTGCTGCCCTGCCTGGCAGAACTCTTCCGCACCCCAGCTCACCCCACCCATGCCTCTTATCCCCCTTTCTGTTGACTGCAGGCCTACCTGCCCGCCAACACCATCTCCTCCTTCTTCGGCGGCAAGGTGTCCAACGCCGACATCTGGAAGCCCGTGGGCACCGCCAAGCTGGGTGAGTGCTGACGTGGCAGAGATGTGGCGAGTGACGTCGCTGACGTGGCAATGCAGCGGTGCTGGCTCAGCTTGGCTGTGTATGGGAGGTGGAGGGGCTGTGCTGTTGGCAGGCGCCGAAGACCTCGCCTGCTAGCATGGCAGGGCATGTGGATGAAGTGTCTGGCGTCGCGAGTTGTGCCCACAACTCACATGCCCCCCCCCCCTTTGCCACTCCCCTGCCCCCATCCTGCAGCCGGCTGCTCCTGCGGCGGGCGCCGCATGGCGGCTTAGAGGCAGCCCCTCTCCCAACTGGTCGCCCTTGGTAGCTAGCTGCATGCTGGAGCAGCGCTGCCAACGCGTCACTGACTTCCACCTGCCCAATCGCCAAAATGCGATGTTGCCAAGGGGCGCGGCTTGCCCAGCCGCCCCGCATTCTTCGATTTTTCCACACACCCCTCCGATTGCTCAAGCGGTGCCTGCCTCAGCCCCTCTGTGCACCCGCGCTCAGATCTCTCATTCCTGATCATCATCCCCTGATTTTGCCTGCTTGCAACTCCCCCCATTCTTCAAACCCCGCCCACACTCAGCAGCATCACCGCCCCCCTCGGAACCACCAACTCACACTGCACCCCCCCCATTCACCCCTGTACCTTTCGTCTCTGATGAACGTGCAAAAAACAACAAAGCAACCAATCCCAAGTGTGAAAAGCACGTGATACAGAAAGAGGCATAGGTCGAGAGATCAAGAGAGAGTGAAAGAGTGTTGCCTTGTTGTGTGCATTGCACAACGGCGTTGTGACACTTGCTGCGACGCATGCAGCTGAGCAAGGTCCTGCCAAGTTACCAACCTCCAGGATTCATCCATGCACAACTTCCCGGTCGGCGTGCACGTGCTTGTGGTCAGCTAGCATGCAGTACGAACCCTCCCTCCAACTGAAGCTTCTGTTACAAGGGGGCAGTGGCCACACGGACAGGAAACAACATGCCAAAAGCGGGCGAGGCATCAGCTGCCTGCCTGCAGCCGGGCGAGGTGTTCTGATGCTGCCGGGTCTTAGGGAGCTCTGAGGGTGGGCAAAAGGAGCGGCAATGAAATGCGGTTGCGATCATGTTGCGTCTATCTGAGGATCAAATTCAACCAAATAGAAACCGCCGGGGAGAGGGGTGGGCGGAGCAGATTTAAAGGCGCAGGCTGGCGGGCACGGGCGGGGAATCAGTGAGAGACGGTGGAAGGGGGAGGCAGGTTCGGGCAGAGCATGGGTGAGCAAGGGCATGGGGGTAGTGTACAGCTGGGCGCATGGGCCCCGGAGGGCAAAGGATACTAATGAAGGGGGGGGCTGGCGCACCCTCGAGCAACCGTGGGAAGCCCACGGCGAGGGCGCCGCGGCGGTTTTGGTGGCGTGCGTTTCAACCAGAGCAGGCAAGCCTGAGCTGGGGCCTCAGAGAGCAAGGGGCTGGGGGTCCCCGAGGCCTGAGAACTGGGGCTTCAGAGGCCCAGCAGGGTGAGGAGTCCTAAGGACGCGCGGCCTGGTGCCTCAGAAGCCCACGCTGCCGCCCTCCACCACTGGAAGCTTAAGCTTGCGGATGACCCCGATGATGCCAAACCCAAACTGCAGGCGGGGAGGGGGGCAGGCAGGGTGGGGGGTGGGATGTGTGTGCGTGTGTGGTGTGTGTGGGGAAGGAAGAGGGAGGCACAGGTTTCGTGGGGAGGCACAGGTTTCAGGGCACCCCCCCCCAAAGCCCACCGGGCCAGCACTGCCAGCCGTCCCCTGGGGGCAGCACAACGCCCTCCTGCACACCATCTCACCCAACCGCCACGCCGCGGCACAGCACCTCACCACTGCGCAGGCGCCGCCGCCACCCGACCTCGCCGAGGCCCCCACCCGCCTGCCCGAACCCCACATCATGTGCACAGCCACTCACCACTGCGCAGGCCACATACCCCTCCAGGGAGTCCTCCAAAAGGATGTCCAGCAGGCCGCCCACGCCTGCGGTGCCAGCAGGGCGCCAGCAGGGCATACAGGGGGTGGTGGGAGGGAGGGTCTCGAAGGGGGCCCGCCGGCTGGGCTTCTGGTCAGTGCATGCCTTCCTGCCGCACCAGGCATCGTCAAATTAGCCAAGCAGCCATCAAACCCCACGCTGGATCGTCACACAAACAGCGTGGAGCCTGCTGTCCAGTCAAAATGCTCCCGCCCGGCGCCTGGCGGGCAGCCGAACCTTTTTTCGCGGACGCACCCAGCGGTGGCTGCAGTGCTCACAGACCCTGCACCGTCACAGGTCCCAGCCTCGCGACCTGCGACGCACCTCGCCAGTACGCGATGACCCCTGTAACCGCCATCAGAGTGTTCACGTTGGCAGTGACCCCCATGTTGCGCTCCGTCAGCGCATCATCCACCGCCTGCACCGCGGCGGGGGCACAGCAGGCACAGCAGGCAGGCACAGTGAATTGTTGAGGGCGGACAGTGGCAGGCAGCAGCCAGCACTCCTGCTACGTGGGGCGGCACCGTGCGCGCGGCCCACCGCTGCCCAGGGACCCAGCGAGTGTCGCAATGCCGCAGCTGCAGGGCCTAGCGGGAGCAAGGCAGGCAGCGACCCCGCAAACTGCCTTCCAGGCCAGCATGCCGGCCCAGCGCTCACGTCTTTCACCGTCTGCCGAGCTGTCTCCATCTCCGCCTCAAAAGCAGTGTGCACTGCCTGCAGCAGGCGGGCAGCGGGTGCGTTGTCCGGGAGACAAGGGGGGAGGGTGAGGGTGATGAAGCTGGGGGGTACCTGCATGCGCCATGGCGGCGCTCCTGGGGCATGCACGGCAGGCAGGCAAGCATCAGTGCGCTCGCCGCAGCCCCGCAGTGTGTGTTGCCTCCGCCGCGGCGGCGGCGCTCAGCAACAGGCAGGCCCGTCGCCACGGCCGCTGCGCCATGGCTCTGCTCTGGCACTGTTCTGCCTAAGCGCCACTGCTGCGCTGTGTTGGCAGGTAGGGCGCCCATGACAAGGCTCCCAGGCACCTCGTGCTAATGCAAGCATCGAAACCAGAAGCACGAGACACACACACACACACACACACACGACATACACACACACACAACACAGAACACACACAGCTCTCAACACAAAACACAAACACACACAGAAATTGAAAAGCAGGGGAGCTGCGTACCTGATTGAGCCCCACCAGCTCGTGCTCAAAAGCTGCGTGCACCTCATCCTCAATCACCCGGTGCAGCTGAACTTGGTCCACCTGAGAGCCGCCATTGCTGCTGCCTTTGGCTGGTGCAGATGCTGGCGAGGAGGCGGCAGGAGCAGGGGTCGCGTCTGCCATGCTGCTGGCGACGCGTCGCAGCGCCGCGGCTATGGCTGCATCCAGCTGCGCCGTGTCCAGCTGGCCAAGCCCGTTGCTGGCTGCCACGGCGGCTGCGCTGCGCTGCAGGCCGCCCGCGTGCAGGGCCTCCTCAGCTAGCGAGGCATCGGAAATGGATGACAGGCTGGTAGCGGCGGCAGCGGGGGCGGGCGCGCCGCTGCTCCGGCCGCCGCCGTTGGTGCCCCTGCTGCTGCTGCACCACACGACGGGGGCTGTGCCACTGGCGCCGCTGCGGCTGCCTTGTGTTTTGATTGCGGTCCGGATGCATGCCGCGCCGCACGTGCGGGGCGCTGTAAGCCCCACGCGCGGCACGTGTACCGTGCGGCAGCCGCACGTTGCGGCAGCCGCCATTTTGAGGCCAAAACGTCCAAAACCGTGTTCAAGAGCAAAAGGGGAAGAAACTACTGGTGCCAGTGGCGACGGCGGCTGAAGCAGGAGGCCCAGCATGCAAACCATGTGGTTGTGCACTCCAACATGTGGTCGCCAGCTTGAATGCGGGGCCCCGAGAGGCAGCATCCGCTCGAGATGGGCTGGAAGACATGGCAGCTCTGTTTGCGTTGTGATGCAGACAGGCACATCCTCAAGTGCCTGTCCTGAGGGCCCAGTATCCAGCCAAGCGGCGTGCGTTACATCTCACCAGTTGCATGGCAGCAGTGAGCAGAAAGCAGGGGGTGTCAGACACCGGGCCTTGATGCCTGCGAGAGATCAGTGACCAAAGCCAAAGGACTGGTGGTACTTCTTGGCCCCCAGGTTTGGGTCTCGCCCCGCCGCTGCCGCCAGCAGGCGCTGCTGCCGCGCCCGCTCTCCCTCCTCACGCTGCAGCCGCTCAAGCCGCAGCTGGTCTACGCTCTTCCCGCCCTTGGCCGCCTTCCTGCCCTTGACACTGGCCCTGTCTTCACGCTTACTGCCGCCCTGGCGCCGCCGCGTCTTCTCTTTCCCTTTCTCCTTCTTGCCGTGCCGCCGCTTCTTGCTGCTGCCGCCCTCCTTGTGCCGCCGCCGCCGCTGCCGCCGCCGCTGGCCGCTGCTCCCGCTGGAGTCGCTGTCAGAAGAGCTGCTGCTGCTGCTGCTGTCTGAACTGCTGCTGCTTGAGCTGCTGCTGCTGCTGCTGCCGCCGCCGCCCTCACCTCCCCGCTTTTTGAACACCTTCACTCCAGCTAGAGCCAGGTGCCCCTGCTGCGCCTCCTGCTGTGCCTGCTGTGCCTGCTGTGCCTGCTGTGGCGCACCTGCCAGCGCTGCCCTCGCCTGCATCTCCCACTGCCACATCTGTTTCCGCCCGCCCGGCGCCTGCTGCAGCTGCTGCTGCTGCTGGGCCGCTGGCCCGCCCTCGTCCTCTGCGCTGGGCAGTGTGCTGCCGCGCTTGGCATACCTGCAGGCACAAAGGGAGCGCCCCACACATGCAGGCAGAGAGGTTTGCAGGGTTGCAGGCGCGCGGTGCACATTGGAGCCGTCGCCACGGCTGGAAGCAGGCAGCTGCAGATGCGCTGCTTAGCTATGCAAAGCACCCCACATTCATCTACATGCCACACCCCGCTCCGCCATCCCACGCAATCACTGCCTGCAGAGCTGCTGAAGAGCCGCACCAACCCGGCCGCCCACGCACTGTACTCAGCCCCACCACATTAACACACAGATACACACAGATACACACAGATACACACACACTCACCAGGGTAGCGCCTGCTGGCCGTACAGCTTGTGGGCAAAGCTGAACTGCTCATCAAAGCGGGCGTCGCTGGTCTGCGTGTCCACATCCCCACGCTTGCGCCGCTCGTCCCGCCGCTCCGCCTGCGCAGGGTGGCAGCAGAGCAGCAGAGAAGTTCAGGCCTGGCCGCCTGGCAGGACAGGTTGGCCATGCGCGGGTACAGCGGGAAGGCACTACAGAGGGCAGCAATGCAACACAGCAATCTGGCGCCCCACAGCAAGTGTTGGTTGGTTGGTTGGTTGTATAGGGGAGCCAGCCAGCCAGCCAGCAGCAGCCCGCACCTACCTCTGCCTCTGGGTTCTTGCGCTTGGAAGCCGCAGCCGCCTCCTCCTCCTCTGCAAACAAGTTGAAGCGCTGCAGCTTGCCGCCCCCTGGCTGCACCGCCGCTGCCGGCGCCACAGCAAGCTCCCCCTGCGGCTCCGAGCCTGGAGCATCTAGTTGGGATGCCAGCTGTGCCAGCGTGAGGGGAGGTCCCGCAGCAGCCGTGCCTCCCTGCTGCCGCCGCTGCCGTTTGTGGGGCCGCTGCTCCTCTCCGTGCCCCTGCTGCTCCCGTGCATGCCCCCGTGCTTGCTGCTGCTGGCGCCTGCCACCCTCTCGGTCACCCTGCTGCTGCTGCCCCTCGAGCTGCTGCTGCTCCAGGGCCGCGAAATGGTCTGCCTGCCCTGCAGCCAGGCCCCGCATGGCGGCAACATCAGGCTGCCACTCCCCCTGCTGCTGCTGCTGCTGCTGCTGCTCAGCTGCGGCCGGGTGCTCGAGCGCCCCCGCAGGCGCCTGGTGCTCCTGTAGCAGTGGAGAAAAGGACACGCCAGAGGCTCGGTTGTGGTAAGGGGGGGCACATGCAACCGCGTCTTCCTTCGCCATCCACTCAATCCCACCCAGTACCCACGACTTGCGACCCAAGCCCGACCCTCGCAGCACTGCTGGAGCAGCTCTACTCCATACCCCAACCCCAACCCCTGACCACCCTGCTAGCCTCACCCCGTAGCGATGCCACTCTACTCCACACCCACTTCACACCCCCTGACAACCCCACTAGCCTCACCCCGTAGCGCTGCCGCGCGCGATCCAGCAGCAGCTGACGCCGGCGCTCCCGGTCCGCCGCCTCCTGCCGCTCCCTCACCCCCGCCTGCTCCTCCTCATACTTTGCCTCATCGCGGGACACCTTCAGCCGCTGCTCCCGGCCGTACACGTTCCACCTCTGCAGGGGATGATGGGAGGAGGGAAGGGTTGGCGGGCAGGTAAAGAGCGACTCATACGTGGCCTCGCTTCCAGCCGCTGCTACCGGCAAGTAACACTCCCACCCCGCTGGCAGACGGACAAGGAAAGTGACGAAACAAGGGGTGGGTGCACTTGACACACGGCACGTGGTGCAGATGCAGGGCATGAGGCAGGCAGGCGGGCTGGCGGATACAGGCTTGACCGGCATCGTGCGGCATGGCAAGTCGGCTTGCTGCCAGGGCTTTTGCTGCCAGTGCCCACCCACCTTCTGCGGCAGAATGTTGAGCCCACCATGGCCGCCCATGATTCAACTGACAGGCAGCCGCGGCTCCTGCAATTAGCCGCTGCCAAATGGCTGGGGGTGCCTGGAGGAGGTTCTGTGCACCTGCAGCAGACGCAGGTGACCCCACAGCGGGAAGGCTCGGCTTTAATGCAAAGGCGCCGGGCGGCTGGCACAGACTGCCATGCTGGCCAGTGCATGTAGAGAGCCGGAAGCAGCTATAGGTATTGTGCTCCACGCGGACGCTTGGGTATGCCTGCCCTCATAGCAGCAGCAGGAGAGCCAGGCGCGCGTCTCACCCAAGGCGGCGCCGCTGGCGGCAGGCGGCAGTGGCGGCAGGACTTGACGGTCGAAACCGCGCCGTAAAGCCTCACACTGCTCCCCGACTCCCTCCTTCTGCTTAGGCTTGCAACCAAACGCCGGTAGCTTGCGAGTCTCTGGACGCGATGCGGAATGCTGCTTTGCGGGTCTGTTACAGGCCTAGCTTCATCTAAAGCGGCTCATGTCTGCCAAGGATTCCTTGAAGCGTGCCTCAGCGCTTGGCAGCGAGCAGCGCGGAAGAGCTTTGTCGGAGTTGACGGCTGAAGCCTCTACAGAGGCTCTTCAAAGTAAAGATGTACGAAGAATGGCAGTGTGTGCCTCAGGCGGCGCCTGGAAGCGCCAGTTTCGTGCTCAAGACCTGCTGCCCCGCTGGCACCGCCTGGCGCCGCCGCCCGTCGCCGCTCCCTGCTCCAAGTTAGATACAATCTACCCTGCAACTCAAGAATGCTCTTTAAACTTTCACAATAATCTGGAGCCCCCTATCTGGTGCTGTCAGCGTTCGCTCGTGCCGCTGCCGCTGCCTGCCACCCGCTCAAACGGGAAGTCTGCTGGGATGAGCTCCGGCCGGCCGTGCAGCAGGCCCACCAGAAACTCGAGTGCATCCACCAGGCGGGGGCCCTGCATGCACGAGGGGTGAACGAGTGAATTTCAGGAAGGGTAAGTACCAAGGGAGGAAGTGGACGTGGGCATGCCCAGCTCCTCTGCTGATGCCAGCTAGAGAGCTTTGTGGGCGGGCAGGGGGCGGGGTATTCCACTGACAGGCACTGCCACTTGAGCTGTGCCCACACCCTCATCCAGCAAGAAGCAAAACCCATGCCGGCAGCTTTGCTGGCGCACTCACAGGGCGGTTGAACATCTGGTTGCCGTCCACCACCACCACCCGCCCTGCCTTGACCGCCGGCAGCTCCTGCCTGCCGATGAGCATTGGGACAGTGGCGCAAGGGAAAGATAGTTTTGTAGCAGCCCAGCCGGAACAACCCCAGGCTAGCAAGCTCTCCGGCACACTGCAGCGTCCCGGCCAGCCAGCAGGCAGCCAAGCGGGCGGGAGGGCGGGAACCGCAGCGCAGGGAAGAGCGGGGCACAGCAGAGCAGAGCACAGCATGGCACAGCACGATGCGGCAGGCACAGCACATCACAGCATGGCTGTGTCGGCAGGTCACGCGGCACGCACCACCATGCCTCCCCCGCCAGCGTCGCCTGCATCTCCTTGCGTGCGGTGGGCAGGTCCAAGCCGCAGGGCGCTACGATCACCCAATCGGGGGAGGTGTCAACCACCTGAGCATGGGTGCAAGAGGCAGTGGAAAGAGGTGTTGTTGTTGTTGGGTGGGGCAGGAACACAAGGGCAAAGGGGGTGCAGATAAAAAGGTCAGAGCTGGGAGAGGAGAGAAACATGGTATGCCGAGTCAGCAGGTCGCCAGATGTGCGGCAAATGTGTGCCTACCTGCTGCGGCGTCACAACAGTCGACTTGCCCGCGCCGCCCCCATCCCTGCAGAGGTGGCATGTAGGGCAGTGTGGGGGTGGCGGCACGCAAGTTATGTTTTGCTGGGAAGCAGGAGCCAGGCTTGTCAGGGAAGTTATGGAATGACACTTGCGTGAGGGCTTGGGGTGCGGGAGCTAAGTGCAGCACCCGCTGCCAGCTACACAGCACACCCGCGCTGTCCAGCTTCACTGCAGGCATGGAGGCCTGCTTGGCGCAGCCCTGCTCACTTGGTTGGGTTGAGCGGGTGCCGCCCTCCCGCCATCTCAATGAGCTGAGGTGTCCAGTGCCCTCCAATGAAAATGGGAGCCACCCACTCAACAAACGCCACGCTGGGAGCCGCCGGTCTGCTGCCATCAGCGGCTGCTTGCGACTTGGGCACGGCTGCCAGTGCTGCATCCACGCGCTGCTGCAGGGCGGCTACCGCAGCCGCCCCCGCCGCCGGCTGGCCCAGCAGCCGCCCCACCCGCTCCACGTCTGCCAGCACCTCTTCAAGGTTCTGGGGGTTCAGATCGATCAGTGCAGGGGCGGGCTCAAGGCCGGCAGCAATGTTTTGCACCTGCACAGGCAGGTGGCAAGTAGGCAGGTGGGCAGGGAGCCAGGCAGGTACAGGAGGGGGGCGGGGGGGAGCTATGTTTTGCACCTGCACAGGCAGGTGGGCAGGGAGCCAGGCAGCTACGTGTGTAACCGGCTCCTTGGGGTTGAGGGTCAAGCATGGCACACAGCAGCACACGGAGCGGGCAGACATGGCAGGCAGCGCAACACCCAGAGGCCGGCCCATGCATGCCAGTGCTGACCTGGCAGATGTCGACGGAGCACACTTTGCACAGCGACTGCGGGCCAGGGAGGGAGGGAGGGAGGCGTAGCAGGTAAGGTCGTGCCAGCAGCTGCAGCTTGGGCCTTGCTCCTATGGCAGCGCAATGGAGGTGAGCTTGCTTGCCAGGGCTGAAGGCGCCCAAGCTAATGGGAGCAGGGGATAAGCGCCAAAAGCTGGTCAGAGGCCGGGGGCATCCAGCCCAGCCCAGCAGGGATTGTGCAGTACAGTTACGCGCAACCCAGGGCAGCACAACGAGCGCCTGCACATGCACGCCTGCCCCTCCTGCCTTGCCTGCGTGATGATGATGTCAGGCGCCAGCTGTGCCAGCGCCTCCCCATCCACAGTGTACAGCCCATTGCCTGCGGCAAGTGCCTCGCGCACCTGCGGGCCGTGCGCGTGTCACCGGACCGAGGGAGCGGGGAGATGTGCACGAGGGCAAGGCATGCATAATGGCAGGCAGGCACACGAGATGGTTGACACTTCAATCAGCACCAATTGGCGCTCCACGTCAGGACACGCACCTGCCGGTCTACGTCGGCGCTGTCGGTCCACTGCGGGGGCAGAAGGGGAGAGGGCGCTAGGTTTGCAAGTCGGCAGGCATTAAGCCGTGATACGTCTGCAAGAATCAGCGCATCACTACCTGCGCAAAGCAATGGCTTGTGGCGGCAGTGGTGACGCCGCTGCCTGCGGCGGCCCGCACCTGAGTTTTGGCGGCAGTGAGCATGGGGATTGCGTCCAGTCCGGCTGGGTAGTCGCACTCGTGGCTCCTGCCCACCATTTGTGGCACTGCCCCGGGCCCATCCCAGTGCTGGGACACCAGCTGAATGATTTCTGTGGCCGAGGGAAGCAGTGAAACCACCCGGGAGCCCATTGCGGCGCAGTGGCAGTCCTTGCAATACGATCGAACCCAATCGTGCCGGATGCGGTGGCTCTCAAGTGCATCAAGTGCTTGCTACGGGCCCGCGTGACATGCGGGGTGTGCAAGTTCGGGCGGTGCACTTTTTCGCGCACTTTGTGCCATTCGCGCCTGTTTTG
>JAPTJF010000822.1:0-11463 GCA_029339195.1 Micractinium sp. NFX-FRZ
GCGCGTGCTTCGGTGGCCCAAACACCGCTCTCGGCCGGATGCAAAGGCCCGCCTACTTCGTAGGGCAGGCCAAAAACACAAAACAACTACACTTTGTGAGTCCCCTTCCTCCCAAGCACCTCTGCCCACCCTTCCCCTGCTGCAACACTTGGTGGGTGGGTGGTTGCATTCTCTAAGCATGTGTGCCCCTGCCCCGCGGCTGCAGTGGTGGCCAAAACCAAGTTCAGCATGTGCACCGACGAGGTGGACGCTGCCCTGGGGGGGATGCCGGGCGTGAGGAAGGTGCTGATTGTGGGCATCGAGACGCACGTGTGCGTGCTGCAGACCAGCCTCGACCTGCTAGGTGGGTGCCTACACTCTGCACGTGCTCTGTATTGCACGTACAACTGCCATGGGCCTGGCGCGTGTTGGGAGTGAGTGCAGTGGGGGTGGGGATCACTTGGGGAGGCATGTTGCACCCTTGCGCGGCCGGACCCTGGCCAACTCTCACCTGCCAGCTTCCTCCCCCCACCACAGAGCGGGGCTATGAGGTGGCACACCCTGGCTCGCAGCGCACCCACCGCACTCCCCAACCCAACCATCCGCCGGTGTTTCTCCTCCTTGCAGAGCGGGGCTACGAGGTGCACATCCTGGTGGATGGCGTGAGCAGCCAGCGGCTGGGGGACCGCTCGGTGGCGCTGCAGCGGCTGGCCCAGGCGGGCGCGTTCCTGGCCACCAGCGAAATGGCCATGTTCCAGGTGGGGGCAGCGAGAGTCTGGAGGGCCCTGGGTGGTTGCCTGGGTAACAATTGGCTCTGTGGGTCGAGGTGCGGCTCCTGGGGAAAGGGGCCCAGGGTGCCTGATGTGGGCACTTACCAGGTCACAACCCCGCCTCTCCTGCCCTAGGACACTTCCCAACCCCTTGCCCTGCCCTAGGCACACACCATCATGCAACACTGCCCTCACCGCAGCCTCTGCTTGCATCCCTGCCACCCCTGGATGCGCATCTGTTGTGTGCCTCCCTGCCTCCCTCCCTTGCAGCTCATGGTCAACACGGCGCACCCCGCCTTCAAGGCCGTCTCAGCACTCTGCAAGGAGGAGCGGCCGGAGCAGCTGCCGGCGGCCTAAGCTGCCGTCTGTGCTAGCCTCAGCCCCTCCCGCCTGTAGTACAATGTAGTACAATGCATGTCCAGCCTCAGGCCTTGGTCTGATCTCGCGGGGCCCGGCCCTGTCCCTCCCTGCTGCTCCACTTCGCCCCTCCTGCCCCTCGCTGTTGTGTCCCTGCTTGCCCCGAGTCCTCCTCCTACGCTTCTCGACTGCTCGATGCTGGGTCACTCCCGCACCCCTTAAATCAGCTGCCATGGTGCATGCTGGCATGTGTCACCTTTGTAATCTTGAGCCTCCCAACACGTGGCAATGCGCTGCTGCCTCGAGTTACAACGCCAGCGTGGCGCAGCCGCATACAGCGGGGGCAGGGATTGGGTCGGGGGCAGACCGAAAGAGAATGTGGATCGGCAGCGAGGCGGAGGTATGTGTACAATGAGAGTTGTGTATATGGTACACGGCGCATCCAATATGTGGGGGCACAAAAGGGAGCACAGGAGTGTGGGCAGCACAGCAAAACTGGAGCGAGGAACGGGCTGCAGGGAGCTGCAATGTGCATCAACGGGGTTGCAGAAAAGAGGGCATTGGGTTGCACAGAAGAGAGCATGCAAAGCAGAAAGCGGCAAAGGCGCGGCCTAACTGAGGAGGGGAGGGGGCAGGGGGCAGGGTATGGATGGAAGGAAACGGCAGGCGGCGAGAGCACACAAGACATGCAACGACACCTGGGGCAGGGGGACATCGACCCGCAAAAGCAGAAAACACAGTGCTACAGGACATGCACGCAGGGCACAGGGCAGCCACGGCGCACACCAATACAAACGGAAGTGGTGCCGAGGGGCTGGCATGCAAGGTCTGGGGGGTGGGTGGGGCGCCCAATCGAGCCTGACAGCACCCCTCTGCTGTTGCAGGAGGCCTGGGTGGAGGCCTGGCTCACTCAAAGTCGTCAAAGGTTGCGTGGGTGATGCGCCGCTTGGCGGGCGGCTGCCCAGCCACCTTCTTGGTCAAGTCCATGTGCTCCGACCCCCGGTTGGCAAACAGCCGCCTGCGTGGGCATGCGACGGGGCCCGGGGGTGAGGCGGCGGCACGCAGGCCTGGAGAGCGATCCCGGAAGCAGCCCCAGGCGGCGGCCTAGGCCCAACTCGACCCCCCCTTGAGAGCTTGCACCGGCAGCTCAACAGTACGTATGGCACGATCACTAAGCTCCCATTTGTTAGGTGGCTAGGAGCAGCCCCACCTGAGGTTGCACACAGTCAGCTCCCGCACGCTGGCGCACATCAGACTGAAACATCCTCACCCGACCCTCCGTAAGAGTCTGTGCACTGGGTGCCACAGTGAGCATCAACAGGCTCCACCCCACCCCACCCTACCCAACCCAACCGACCTCAGACCCAGCCCCACCTGAGATTGTACACCGTCAGCTCCCGCATGTTGGCGCACGTCAGGTCGGCGTTCTTCAGGTTGAACGCCTTGTGGGTGCCCAGCAGCGCGACCGCGCGCATCGTGCAGTTGTGCGCGGCTGCGGGGCAGAGAGAGGAGGCAAATGCAGGGTGTCAGTGGTAGGTGCTGGATCGTGCAGAGTTGTGCGCGGCTGCGGTACAGGTTGTGCAGCAAAGGGCTGCGCTTTACAGGCGCTGCATCGCGCAGTTGTGCGCGGCTCTCAGCTGACTACACATCACCAACCCAACTGTCTCAACACCCCTCCTTCCCGCCATCCCCCACCCCCCGGCGCACCCGTGACAGAGGTGGGGCAGGCGGCAAAGACGACGCAGCTGTTGGGTGGGCGGCCCAGCTTGATGGCAGCGGACAGGAAGCGCTCGGACACCGTCTCCATGTCGTCGTCAGCTGCAGGCAGGGCGATTGGAACACAGGGGTGGGCAGGTGAGGGCTGGTGGAGGGGCAGTGAGCTGACAGGTAGTTTCGGGCTGATACGCCATCTCCATGCCGCCATCAGCTCCACGCGACACCTTATCCAAGTCTAGAAATGTCCATTCCACGCAGGGCGGGTCCAGTGGCAGGCACGTGTTGCAGCAGGAGGGGGTGGGTGGCGCTGGGATGCCTCCTCCCACACTGCCAGCAGCTGCAGGCGGTGCTGGCGGCGAGAAAGGACGCAGGCAGCAGAGCGCACGCTGTGAGCCTGCAGGTGACAACCTGGACCCGCTCAGAGCATAGCCTGCGGAACGCTGCGCACCTGTGACCAGGCACGTGAAGTAATTGCGCAGCGCCAGCTTCTCCAGCAGCAGATCCGTGGTGTGGCGGTCCATGGAGGTGACCAGTGCGCACGGCACGCGCGTCTTGCTCATCAGCTGCAAGCAATAGAGCATGGGGAACGCAAGTTCTGGACAACATTCACAACGAATTGAGGGATAAGCAACAGGGGAGGCGGGGAGGCGCCACGGCACACGCGCGTCTTGCTCCTCAGCTGCAAGCAATAGAGCATGGGGAACGCAAGTTCTGGACAACATTCACAACGAATTGAGGGATAAGCAACAGGGGAGGCGGGGAGGCGCCACGGCACACGCGCGTCTTGCTCCTCAGCTGCAGCCAAGGTGCACATGTCAGGGAGCACCAAGTGTGCACATGCTGTTTGCTGCAACCCTTCCTGCCTGCAGCCAGTCCGCCGCACAAAGCTTTTCTGGGACCCTCCCTCACCCCTCCCCCACTTGCGGTAGCCACTAGGCGGCCACCCCACTCAGGCACTCTGGCCCGCGTGGCGCAAGAGCCAGAGCAGCAGCTTGCCTGCAGGCCCGTGTGCCGACACAACAACAGCCACTTGCAGGCAGCTCGTGAGCCGACACAACAACAGCCACTTGCAGGCAGGCCGTGAGCCGACACAACCACAGCCACTTGCAGGCAGGCCGGTGTGCCGCCTACAGAACTTGCTGCCCTCCAACTTGCCTGCAGCCAGTCCTCCACCCCATCCAGCGGCTTGGCCACGTCCAGCAGCAGGCGCGCGTACTCGCTGGCCACCAGCCAGGCCAGCTCCTGCGCGCGCTTCCAGTCGCGCGTCCACATCAGCACCTGCGTGGGGTGACGTGGCATGGCGTGGCACATGCATGGACTGGGTGTATGCAAATCGTGCACATGATCGCACACAGACACCAGGACATGTCAAAACCCCTGACCCTGACCCTGGCCCGAACCTTGAGGCACAGCTGCCCATGGCAGGCTCACTCAAGCTGCGACTTGTGGCTGCCTGGCCCAAACCCCGGCCCCCACCCCCAAATCCTGGGAGAGGGAGGGCAGCCCAGAGGACCATGAGGGCCGAGCATGCCAACGGCTCAGTCAGGTCGGTAGCTGCCCGCTCCAGCGCACGTCACAAGCTGTGGCCGCTCTTCACCACTGGGGAGCCTCCCCAACCCCCCTGACCCTAGGCAAGACGGCACACAGCCAAAGGCTCACTCACGTCCATGGCGGCTCGCTCCGGCCGCACATCGTACAGCTGCGGCCGCTCAATGCTGGGGAATGGCAGGCCCTCCGCCTCCGCCACCGCCCGCCACGCCTGGCGCTGCAGCTCCCGTGTGTTGGCCTGCAGGCGGGGGGCAGGGAGGTGGGTGGGCAGCAAGGAGGGTAGCAGGTGGGTGAGAAGCAAGGAGGAGCAGCAGGTGGGCATGCATGCGGTTGGGGAGTCGAGAGGGTGGCATGTTGGACGGCCGTGCAGGTGTGCATGGGGCAGTGCGTGCATGTTTGCAGTGCATGCAGGGCTTCACACCTCCCATGTGATAATATTGACACGGCTTCCTGACGATGTGTGCTGCCAGCTCAGCAATCACGCTGCCAGCTCAGCAACCGCGCTTCCAGCTCACCACGACGTTGTCAAACTGGAAGATCAGGCCAAACGCCTCGTCTGGCCGCATGCTGTGCCTGCAAAAGGCAGCGCGGGCAAGACCGAGTCAGCAAATTGCTGGCGACAGACATTGCAGCAGCATCGACAAACCGTACCGACAAGGCTCCTTGGATGCCAGTTGAGATCAGCCCGCTTCCTTGCCTGATAAGATGTGCCCTTTGTCCCTGCATCTGCTCGGCCAGCCCTGACACCGGCGCCAACAAAACATGCCGGCGCGCCCCGTCCCGCCTCCCAGCCTCCCGCCCCCGCCCGCCCCACCTGATGCGCTGCGCCCCCTGTATCTGCATCTGCTCGTTCAGCGTGTCCACGTCCAGATGGATGCGCTCCCCGGAGGTCCGGAACTGCACAAACCCCTGCAGGTTGCGCGCGTGTGGGTGGAAATAGGGGGGGCGGCGATGAGCAGTGCATGCGCTCCCCATGCAGCCAGGGGTGCCACGCTACGTACATACATAGGAAAAGGGAAGGAAATTTGGGGGAGCAATGGAGTGGGTGGGCAGGTGGCTGGGCAGGTATGCGGCCGGCAGCGAGGGTGGCGGGGGGGACTGGACAGGAGGACGGCCACGAGTGCGGGGCAGGCGGGCAGGTCTGGCGGGCGGCATAGGGGGCGAGGTGGGACGCAGAGGCGGAGGTGGTGCAGCGAGCCTGAAGGCTGCTGCAGGGCACACCAGGAAAGGACGGGGCACGCACAGGGGCAGCAGGCAGCAGGCAGGCAATCATGGCCGGTTGCATACATGCAGGCATGCAGCCAGGGTGGGTGCTTACCTCGCCATACTCGCTGCCCGCACGCTCCGGGTTGCTGACTGCATTCAGCAGCTTGCGCTCCCGCTCGCCATGGCGTTGGTGCGGCTCAAATGGCCCTCCGCCTGCGCCGTGGCTGCTGCCGCCGGGCCCAGCACCGCCGCGGCCCGCACCTGCTTCAGCCGCACGCCGTCGTGGCGCCGGCGCTAGCACCCGACCCGCTCCCCTGGCTGCGCCCCAGGCGGCCCCCTGCGCTGATACAAGGCCATGCGCCGCTGTGAGAGCCGCAGGACAAGCCGCAAGGCGCTGGCTGGCTGGCGAGTGTGGGAGAGCTCTGCGGCCTGTGAGCCGGACTGCGCTTCCTGTAAGCAACATGAACTATGAACCGTGTCGGGATGCTATGCAGGCGGTGCTGGTGCCGCAGGAAGAAGTAACAGCGGTGGGGTTTTGGAAGCAGGGACACGAAAACGGGGGCGGGATTCCTGATCACAGTGTGACGACGGCCCACACGTGATCAGGTGATTGGAAGAAGAAGAAGAAGGATCCCTGATGTCGAGCGTCCGAGCTGGCAGAGGCGAGTTGGCGAGTTGAACGCAGCTGGGCCTCACACAGTCCCGTTCCAACCTAGCCAGCGGGACCGTGATCAGAGGAGGCGTCAGGAGCTCGAATCGACTTCCGCAGCAGCACTGGAATTGCAGCGGCTGCCTTGTTCAGGGTAAACAGGCCTCAATGCTGTCAGTCGCTCTTGCAGGGGCTAGGGCATGTCGGAAATCAGGCGGGGTGCTCGGCTGCAGGGCTCTGCACTGGGCAGCGACGCCCACGTCGGCGCCTTCCGCCGAAGCCGCGCGGGCGGCGGGCGGGCCGCCAGGCACTGACGAGCTAGCCGGTGCTGACTCCGATTTCGACCTGTCGGAGGACCAGCAGCAGTTTGCGCACGTCGCACAAACATTTGCGCGTGAGGAGCTTGCTCCGTTCAGGCAGGCGGGCAAAGGCTTCTCTACTGTGGCAGTGGCGTGGCTGCGGTTGCTCCGGCACGGCTGCACACACTCCCTGGCTGTTGCCCGCACATGTAGCAGAAGCGCGGACGCAATGCATGCCTGCAAGGTGCGCCCTGTGTGCATGCAGCGCTGTCTACATTGTTTAAACGCCACACACTACTAGCTACATGCAGCGCAATGCGCCTCCCCCGCGTGCAGCGCCGAGTGGGATGAGAAGCACCACTTTCCTGTGGAGACGCTCAAGAAGGCGGCAGACCTTGGTGGGTGCTCAGCTTGCTCGGCGTGGGCAGAGGACGGAGCGCTTGCCGCGCTTGCTTGCACTGCCTGCAATGCAAGCAACTGGATGACCACTCTCACCGTCGTCTGTTCTGCTGCCCGCAGGTTTTGGCGGCATGTATGTTCGTGAGGATGTGGGAGGTGGGTGGGGCACTAGGTTTCATGGGGTCGGGCGCAGTGGTCTGCCACATGGGGTGGGAGATGTGGCACAGGCGTGGCTGGTGCGGCTGGCTGTGCCGTGACTTGTTGAGCAGCCTGCTTCCCCCGGCTTTCAGGCCCCTTCTCCCTGCTTCGCCCTCCAGGGGGCGGGCCTGGGGCGGCTGGATGCCGCCTTGTTTTTTTTAGGGCTGCTAAATACATCGCACCATGAGATGGCCCCCACCCCCGCATGCCCTGCTGCAGGCGCTGGGCTGGGGCGGCTGGATGCCGCCATCATCTTTGAGGAGCTCTCCTGGGGCTGCGTCCCCACCGCCGCCTTCCTCTCCATACACAACATGGTGGCCGCTGGTGGGTGGGTTGGAAGCGGGTGGGGGATGAGATGGTTGTATCAGTTGGCAGCCTGAGAGGTGGCAGGGAGGGGTGCCTGCAAGCTGTGGGGCGTGCTGGCGTGAGCAGTGGCGGTGATGCTGGGAGGAGAGGCCCCGTGCGTCACTGCTGTGGCATGCACCCAACCTTGGCCCAACCGTTTGTGCCAGCCGTGCCCGCCCCTGCCCACCTTGCCCCCGCCCTCCCGCCCGCCTGCCTGCCTCCCTCCTTGCCCTCCCAGCTATCAACCCTTGTGGCACGTCGTACCCACCTGCATCATGGCCACGTTGCTCCTGCTCCCTCACCTGCCCATCTGCCTCTTCCTCCCCATCTGCCCGCAGCCATCGACCGGTTTGGGACGGGGCACCAGCGGGGCATGTACCTGCCCGCCCTGGCCGCCATGGACCTGCTGGGCTCCTACTGCCTCACAGAACCCAGCGTGGGCAGCGACGCCGCAAGCCTGCGCACGAGCGCGAAGCGGGAGGCGGGGGGCGACTATGTGCTGAACGGGGCCAAGGCCTTCATCAGGTGCGGGTGGTACTCAGGGGGAGGGTGCCGGCTGGCTGTGGTGGGGAGTGCCCACACAGCGCTGCCCAGTCCAGGCCCAGCTGGCATGCACTGCACGCCCTGCTGGCATCCACCGCCCTGGCCTCCACTGCTCAGTTGGGAACACTCAACCCCCCTCGTGAGTCCCCTGCCTGCGCTACTGCACGTGGCACAAGGGGCGGCTTGAACGATGCCCATCTCGTGTTGGTGCTCACCCTTGTGCACGCCCCTTGCGCCCCATCTTCCTCCTGCAGCGGCGGCGGCGTCAGCGACGTCTATCTGGTGATGGCACGCACAGGCGGGCCGGGCGCCCGCGGCATCTCCGCCTTCCTCCTCGAAAAGGTGTGCCCGTCCCGCCCCCTCTGCTGCTGCCCGCTGCCGTTGCTGGGCCAGCATCTGTGCCAGCTAGTTGCCGAGATGGCTGCTGAGCGGTATGTATCGCCTGAGTGGGCACTTGCTGCATAACCAGGTGGCATGGCGGAGCAACAGGGGAGGGGAGAACGGGCATAGACTGTGCACAGCCTGGCATGTCCCACAAGGCGTACACAGTTCTGCATTCTCCTGAGTCTAGGTCCCCAGGGTCTGCCATGCCACATCACTCCGCGTCACGCTGCCCCCGGGGCGCCTGCAGGGCATGCCGGGCCTGTCGTTTGGCAAGCGTGAGGCCAAGCTGGGATGGAACGCGCAGCCCACGACAGCGGTGATGCTGGACAACGTTCGGGTGCCCGAGGGCATGCGCCTGGGGCAGGTGAGGCGGGCTTACAGTGCCGCCAGTGCTGTTGTGTGGAGGAGGGGAGCAGGCACCCCAGGGGTGCCTCAAACAGAGCTGGGCATGGGGCAGGTTGGGCAGGGCAGGGCACTCCCGGTTGCTGGGGGCATGCCATAGGATGCGCCAGGGGGCAGGAGTGGCGGGATGTGTTGGCAGGATGGGAGGGCGAGCAGGCTGGGCTGATGGCAGGGAAGGGCAGGATGGCTGTGCAGGGCGGCGCATGCAGGGCGTGCAGGCAGGCATGGGCAGGTACCGGTGCCAGAGACCCTGATGCCCGCCTGCTCTCGCCCTGCCCCCTGTTGCGCCCGTCAGGAGGGGGACGGCTTCAAGATTGCGATGGCAGCGCTGGACGGCGGGCGCATCAACATTGGAGCCTGCAGGTGGGCGCTGCGCGGGGCTAGGGCACAGCGTGTGAGTTGCTCTGGGTTGTACACGGAGATAGAGGCAGGTGAGTGCTAACTGTGCTCAGGACGGTGTTCATACGAGAATCGTTACGTTTCAACCTTGCACGGCTGACACAAGCTCCCTGCGTGTGGCCTGCCTGCCCCCCCTGCAGCATCGGCGGCGCGCAGTTTTGCCTGGACACGGCGCGAGAGTACACGCGCACGCGGCAGCAGTTTGGCGGCCCCATCTCGGGGTTCCAGGCAAGCCTGCCCCTGGGGGACGCCATTGCTGCCAGGCTGCGCTGGAGAGCGTGGGACTGGCGCTGCGCTCCGACTGCCCTTACTTTGGCTTTTAGGGTTCAGAAAAACGCCCAGGGAAGAGACGGGGGGCAACACCTGGTGGCAGTGTAGCCGGAGCTGCCGGCCCACACCAGCTGCTGCTGGGATGCAAAGCATGCTGCATGCGCTGCATCGAAAGCAGCGTGCAAGCAAGGGGCTGCTTCCTGCTTGCCCTCGGCGCTTGCCTGCGCTCGCTGCACCCTGCGCCTATGGTGGGTTGCCTGGCGTGACGGTCGCCCACACTCCCCTTGTGTGCCTGCAGGCCACGCAGTTCAAGGTTGCTGACATGGCCACATCCATCCAGGTGAGGGGCACACGTCTGAGCCACGATAATATAAACAGTTGTTGAATGGCAATCCAATCAGGTGGTTGTGTTGGAAGGCATGGCCGCACATCCGGCAAGGTCGGCCGGTGGAGGCGGGGCTACAACCACGTGCCACCGCCAGAGGACGACGGTGTTTGGCATTGTCAGTTTCAAATGGAGGGCTGGCCCACACCCCGCCTGCATCCCGCATCTTCCTTTCCCTCCGCCCTGGCCCTCTTGCTGAAGGCGGTTTCCCTTATCCCTCTTGCCTGGAGGTGCACACACACATGCACACATACACACTGCCCCCTGCCCGGCCCCTGCCGCAGGCCTCCCGCCTAATGGTGCGCCACGCAGCAGCCGCGCTGGATGCACGCTCTCCAACCGCCACGCTGGAGTGCGCGATGGCCAAGAGATTTGCCACAGATGCGTGCTACAACGTTGCCAACGACGCGCTGCAGCTGCTGGGTGGCTATGGGTGAGGCTGTGGGTGGGCAACGGTTGGGTGAGACAGGCAATGCTTTGCCACAGATGCCTGTGTTGTTTCGGGTGCCACTGACGCGCTGCAGCTGTTTGCCGGCTGCGCGTGTGCACAGGGGGCGGGCTAGGAGGGTTGTGGCAGGCTGAAGGGGTGGCATGCACGGGGGCGTGGCTTGAGGAGGGAGCGGTGTGCAGTGTGCAGGCAGGAGTGGAGTGGGCAGGCAGGCAGGCAGGCAGGCGGGGCCTACAGGCAGGGGCGGGGTTTGTGGCAAGATGAGAGGCCTCCCATCCGGGTCGCGCCAAACCCCTCTGCCCTCCCTGGGCGAAGATAGCGTGAGCATCCCAAGGCAGCGGCACATGCTCTCCCCCCTGCCCCTTGCGCCCACACTCAGGTATTTGAGGGAGTATCCCATTGAGAGGTATATGAGGGACCTGCGGGTGCACTCAATCCTGGAGGGCACCAACGAGGTGGGTTCCAGCAACAGATGCCGTGGTATTTGTGCAACGCTCTGCTGCTGTGCTCCTGCCCCACCGGTTGATGGCCCCGGTGACGACGTCCGTGACGAGCTGCGCTGCGCTGTGCCAATACCTCGTGCATGTCTGTGCGCTGTGCGTGGCCGCTGCTGAGTGCCCGGTGGTGCGCGGGCAGCACTACGTGAGGCGGGGCGGGCCGCGCCTGAAAACGCCTGCCATGCTGTCGTGTCGCCAGGTCATGCGCATCATCATCAATCGGGAGCTGGACAAGACAGACCCCAAGTGAAGAGCCTGGAGAGCATGTACTGGTGCGTGGTGCAGCCACTGGTTCATGTCACGCTGTCACTGTATGTGTCGCATTGTGAGGCTGTGTGTCGCGGTTTGAAATTTGGGCAGGGGTTGTGTTTCAATTTGCAGGTGCGGCGGCGGCGCCGCGCAGGGTTGGGGCGGCGGCTGGGTGCTGGCTTTTTGTCAGGAGCACAGCCAGCCAGGTGTGAGGCAGAGCTGTGAAGTATTCAGAGACGTCTGGGCAGCAATCTATGCGCCAGCTGCCGCTGTGCCTGACAGCAGCTGCTGCTCTGCTGTGGCCCAACTCCCAACTGCTGCAGCACGGGGGGGGGGGGGGGGGGGGGGGGGCCAAGTTGGGAGCACGCAGCCTGAGAGTGTGTGTGTGCATTGTCACGTCCGCAACCCGCCGCCGCTGCC
>JAPTJF010000823.1:0-11453 GCA_029339195.1 Micractinium sp. NFX-FRZ
TGCATCTATTTGGCGCAGCTGCTGCTGAGCCTGCCGCGCACCGCCCTCGCCCACATGCACGCTGTCGGTGCCCCCCCCCCCCCCCCCCCCCCCCTTTTGCTCACGTGCACCATGTCCTCGGCGTTGCCGTGGTCGGCGGTCAGCAGGAAGCGGCCCCCCACCTGGTCCACTGCATCAAGCAGCACCTGTGGAAGCAGACAAAAGAGGGGGGGCAGGCGGGGGAGGGTTCCACCCCGAAACAGTGAGGGAGGTGCAGGGTGGGGAAGGCTGCCTGCGCAGCCCAACCAGTTGCGATTCAAGGGAGGGAAGTCTGGCCGGCTGGTGACGTGCAGACTACCCCCCGGGCAAGCTGCCCAGCCCCTGCCTGCTCACCACTGCCCACTAAGCCCACCTTGACACACTCATCGGTGACGGTGCAGGCCTGGATGCAGGCCTGCAGGTTGCCGGTGTGGCCCACCATGTCTGCAGGCGGGCACGGCGGGGCAAGGGCAAGGGAGAGCAGCCTGAGGGCAAGGCAGAGACGGTGAAGGCAAGCAGCGGCGCCAGGAGGGACAGCTGGCGGGAGGCGGAGGGGCACTGCACCTCCTAATCGCCAGGCCGTCGAACTCGCCTGGGTTGGGCAGTTTTGCAGCACGGACAGCGTCGTACCGCCGTACTGCGCCCAGCACAGCGCACGCAGCATGCCGCCACCTCGCCTCTCACCCGGGTTTGGGAAGTTGCAGCGCACAAAGTCGTACTGCCCGCTGAGCAGCGCCTCCTTGGTGGCGTCCGCGATTTTGTGGGCCTTCATGGCGGGGGCCTTGTCAAAAGAAATGCCCTGGTCCGAGGGGATCTACATTCAAGCACGTGCAGACACGCGTGGCGTGTGGGAGCACGGGCGCGGTGGAGGTAACAAGTGGTGTGTGGGGAGGGGCCGCGTGGCGGGGTGCACAGCACAGGCCCCGCCCGGGCTTGTGCATCGGCAGCATGCACCGACAAGAACAAAAGGCCCCCACACTGGCCTCAGGCACCCACAAAGCAAACCGTTATGCACAGGGAGGCCTCTGCCAGTCAACACCCCACACCTCCAGAAATTTCTCCAGCTTGGGGTCCAGGTACCCGCTGCGGTTGCCGTTCCAGAAGAAGGTGACGTGGCCTGGCGGGCGGGCAGGGAGGTGTGTGCGGTGAGGGCGGGTGGATTTCGTGGTCATGTTTGGAGGGCGCGCCCGGGGTTGAAAAAAAACTAGTAAATTTACATACCGTTTAATAAAACTGGAAGAACGTTTGTAGGAATATAAGCTGATACGTCTCCAGGTTGAATTACAGGAAGTGCTGTTAATGACCTTCCACCTACATCTTTTGACATTTTAGCTGCTCTTTCTAGAAGACAAGAGTGAAGATAGAACATATCTCCTGGGACGGGGTCTGAGGCGGACAGGTCGCCCGGCGAAAGAAGCATACTCGAACACAACCGTCCCCCGGGGGGGCACTGCATCGGGTGTTGTCCTTGCAAAACCGGGCTCACCAATTTTCTGGCTCTCGCTGCAGGCGAACACGCGCAGCCCGGTGCCCACCACGTACTGCTCGCTCGCTTGCTCAATCAGCGGCGGCGGCACCAGGAAGTGCTTGGGCAGCAGCAGCTCGCCATCGTACTGCATCAGCCCCGCAAAGCGCATCTGCACAAGGCGGTACAGGTCGGTTCAGCCTTGTCGAAGCACGGCAGGACAGGGCTGGGATGAGCGCGTCTGGGTCAACATTCTAACACTCACCTGGGCCAGCTGTTGCGGTCAAATCTGGGGGTGCCAGCTGTTGCGGTCAAACCTGGGGGGGCCTGGCCAGTGAATCCCACGGTGTCAGCACCCACCTGGGGCCGCCACTTGCGGTCAAACTTGTCTGCACCCACCTGCTGCCAGCTGTTGCGGTCAACAGTCTAGCACCCACCTGGGGCCAGCGCTTGCGGTCAAACTTGTCAAACTGGGGGTACTCTAGGGCCTGGGAGATTTCCACCATGCGGTCCGCCCTGAAGTTGAAGGTGGCCACAGCATCGCCCTCCTGCACTGCCCCAACTGCAGGAGGTGGTGGTGGGGCAGGCGGAGGAAGGGTGGCGGCGAGGTTGGAAGTTGGAAGCTGGGGGTGGGGTGGGGGGGTGGGGGGGGCGGGGGGGCTTGTTCGAATCCAGATTACCCATGGCATGCAGGGAGGCCAGGCTGAAAAGGCCAGCTGCCTTGAGCGCCCGCCCGCCCGCGTGCGTGCTGCCAGGCGGTCAGCATGGCGCAGCGTTGCGCCCACCTGGCTTGCCATCCTCCCCCACGATCACCCAGGGATCGACGTACTGGTCTGCAGGCAGGCAGCGTGTGCGGCGCACAGGACGGCAGGTGAGAAGCCGTGAGGACGGGTGGTTGCAAGCACAATGTGCAGAACATGGCGCTGCACATCAGAACCCACAAGCTCCCATGCCCATGCCCCCTTCCTTCTCCCACCCTCCACGTCCTTACTTCATCCCGTGACCATCACGCTCCCTTCCTGCTCCCGCCCAGCACCCTTCCTCCCTCTTGTCTTCCCTTCCCTTCCACTGGCTGGGCGCCCTTCCAGCGCCCGAGCAGCACACCCCTGGCTCACCAGACACGCTGTTGTCCTTCTTCAGCTTCCTCACTGCCTCCACTGGATCTGTAAAAGTGTGGGGCGCCTCCCCTAGCACGTGGGCATAGTACCCCCGCTGCACCACGCGCCAATCGCTCTGCACGGGTGGCGTGGAGCAAGGGGGCACAGGAGGGAGCCAGGTTGCGGAGGCTGGTGCGGGCAAATGAGGGCGAGCAGGGTGGGAGGGTGCGGCCTCACATGCATATGTAGTGAATTGAAGAGGCGGGGCGGGCACACTGAACGGCCAGCTGCCAGCGCATGCACGCACACAACGTCAGGCGCTGAACGCATTGCCCCACCAACCCCGTGCCCCCCGCGCAGTGCATACGCTGCAGTGCACCCGGGCCTCGCCAAAATGCCCTCCCTCTGGCCAAGCCTGCCCTCACCCACCCACCCACCCACCTCGTAGCGGTCCATGGTTGTGGCCATGCGGCCGCCCCCCGATGCGATGCGCACATCCACGCCGTGCTGGGAGCTCAGCTTCTGCGCGTCCCCATGCAGGCGCTCCACCCAGGCCACCGCTGTGTCGTCCCCCACGTCACGCCCATCTGCAAGGCAGGGCACGTGCAAGGCAGGGCAGGGCGGACAGAAGATGAATCAATCGGGACCCAGAAGGCTCTCCGTGCAGCAGCCGCTCCACGAAGGGTGCCTCTGTGTCGTCTAACCCACGCCCACCTGCAAGGCAGGGCAAGGGAGCAGGCAGGCAGACGGGCAGGTGATATAAGCTGGTACTTGGGCATCCCAGCAAGTGGGCGGGTGGTTAAGAGTCTGCAGAGCCTGTTTGCATGGACTTGTTGTGCATACATGCTGCCTGCCCACCTGCCTGCCAAGCAGCTTGCCACAGGTGCAACCGGTCCCTGGTGCCCCACCCACCTGAGAGGACGTGCAGGCGGATGCGCTTCACCCCGTGCTTGATGGCCCCCTCCATCAGCAGCATGAGCTGGTCGTAACTGCAGGGCAGGCCAGGGCGGGGCAGCCACGACAGGGATGGGTGAGGGCACTTGCACAGAGAGAAGGGGCATGTGTGTTGGGAGGAGGGCCAATCGCAGCAAGCGGCGGTCGCACGTGCAGGGAGCCATCCAGGCACAAGGGCTACAGGCATCAGGTGGGCCGAAGCCATGAAACCCAGGCGGCAAATTTACTGGGGCAGGCGTGCATAGGGGTCCTCTGCAAGGCTGCCCCCCACAACTGGGTTACCACTGAGCAGCCTGCCGGCGCAGCTGCCACCCCGAAGCACCGCCCTGTCGCACCCACCACATCACCACGCACCGCGAGTGCACGCCGCCGTCGGAGAGGAGGCCGATGAGGTGCAGGGTGCCCTTGACCGCGTACGGCTCAATGAACTTCCAGCCATCCAGCTCAAACAGCTTGCCTGCTAGCAAGAAACAATCGAGTACACGTGAGCGTCAATGAACGTCCGCCAGCCATCCAGCTCAAACAGCTTGCCTGCTCAGTGTGGGGCGCAGAGAAGTAGCTACGGCACAGCGTGTGACAAGTGGCAAGGGGGAGAGGTGCGTGGCTGCAGGCCTGCGTGGATGGGCGCAGCCCACAGCAAGTCTGCCAATGTGTTCCTCTGCATCGCTGCTGGCTCGCCGGGGATTTACAACTGATTCATCGAGTGAACCCCTCATGCCCCCAGTATCTCACCCTGCTCCTGCTTGCTGACCCGACGCTCTGCTCCCGCCATCAACTCCTGCCCTCCCTCCCTTCCCTCCCATCCCACCCACCAGTGGCCAGCGCTGCATCCACGCACTTGGCGCCCTGGTCCACAATCTGGCCAGCGCCCAGAGCGTTGTGGCCCACCTGCAGGGGGCAGAGGAGGCAGGGAGGGGCAAGGCGGGGCAGGCAACGATAGCGTCAGACACCGAGAGAAGGCTTGGCCAGCGCTCAGAGTGGGGTGGCCCACCGGCAAGGGGCACAGGAGGCAGGGGGGGGCAGCGATGACAGCACAGCGCGGGGCAGGGTGGGGCATGCTGGGCCGGCACAAGGAAAGGCTGGGCCGTCAGGCGGGCATCAGGCGGCCGTCGGGCGGCCGTCAGGAGGCAGTCAGGCAGGCCGTCAGGCGGGCAGTCAGACATGCAGGCTGTCAGGCGGGCAGTCAGGTGGGCCGTCGGGCCGTCAGGCGGGCAGTCGAGCGGGCCGTCAGGCGGGGGCGTCAGGCGGGCCGTCAGCCAGGCAGGGAGGGCTGGCAGGATGCGGCCTGCCACCTTTGAGCTATCAACCATCCTCCCCACCGCATCCCAGGCATCCATTCGTTTCAGCCCACCAGCCTGGCCCCGCCCACTCCTGGTCCCCCCACCTCGCTGTTGCCCATGTCAGCGTCGCTGGGCAGGCCCACCGCGGTGCCGTGCGCCTTGAGCAGGCGCCAGCGCCGGGGGGCTCCCTGCTTCAGCGCATCTAAGGTGGGTGTGTGCGCCTCGTGCACAGCGTTGTAACCGTCGTGGTACCTGCAGGAGGGTTGGGTGAGGGGCGGAACCAGGGGCAGCATGAGCATTGCATTACGGTGGGCGTTTTAGCAGCCATGAGGCCTGCTGGGGGAGTGGGTGTGCATGTTCATGACTTGCCGGTTGTGGTTTTCTAAGGGTAGGGGCATGAGGCAGCGGGGGACGGGTGAGCGGAGACTGCAGGATGGTGACAGCAGGCGATGGCGCACGGCAGCAGGCAGCGGGCACCCAAATAGACCTGCCGCCCAGCGCTTCCCGCCCTCCGTTGCCCCTGCCCCAGCCAGCCCTGCCAGGCCCTTTCATGCCTGTGTCCCAACTCACTTGCTCTCCCCCAGGCCATCTAGCACGATCACCAGCAGTGGCGCCGTGCCGCGGGGGATGGTGGGGTGGAACGTGAGGCGAAACTCGGCGGGCGCTGCCGCCATGTCGGCCGCCGCCACCGCCGCTTGGTGCTCGGGCAGCTTCTGTCCATACTGCTCATCCCGCAGCGTTGCTGCATGCCCTGCAGCCGACATGCTGGCCTAGTCTGCTGCGTGCTGAGCAAGGGTGGTGGTGCTGCAGGGGCAGTGGCAGCAGTCGGCAGATGGGCGTGTGTGCGGCACCGGTGGCGACGGAGCAGGCACTCTACAGATGCATTGCAGAGACAGCGGCAGCCGGTATCTTTTGGAATTGGGCTCGGTTGCCTGTTGCAGTGCCCACCTCGGGCTCCAAGGCGTAAACTTGCTCTGGTTTGTTTCGGTTTTGGTGACAGCGAGTTCTGAACGCCTGTTAGGTTCTTTCAAGCACGTCTGATCTCTGTGGGGGTTGGGAATTGGCCCCTGAGAACGCACTCGGGTCAGAAGGGATGGCCAACGCAGCGCTTAGCTGGAGTCCGTCAGCAAATGGAAGAGCTCATTCCAGAGCGGTGCAGGGCATGTCCAAAAGGTTTCTGGCACCGCAGAAAAGCACCCACAGCTTCGGCGCGCTCAGGTGCGCAACCCTAGGTGCCCACTGCTGCCGCCGCCTGCACCCCGCTGCTGCACCATCTTCGCCATGCTGCCGCATTGCCTGAATGCATGGGTGTTAGAGAAGAGGAGCCGCAGTCAGTAAGTGCGGCCCGCTCGATACATACACCCCACATCCACACTCCGGCCGCCGTTTTCGGCGGGTTGCCTTGTTTGCGTGCCCTGCGCGCGATCCCAAGTGGCTCCCCGCTTTAGCAGGCGGCTGACATGCCCCCGCCGCCGCCGCCACCCCCCGCCGCCGCCGCTGCTGCCGCCAGGCGCCGTCTGCACCCCTTCCATGCATTGCTATGTAGTTCCCGCCTTGTCTGATATGCAGGCCAACGGCTGTGGGGAGGCATGGCGCTTGGCGCGTTGCTGCGCAGAATGCTTGCCGCCCAACAGCTGGCGGGCTGGCAGCCGCCGGTGCGACTGGCGCTGGTGCGCCTCGCCTGCCAGCCCTCGAATGCGGCCCTAACGACAGCCATTGGCAGTGCCAGCCGCAGCACAGCAGCATCCGGGTTTCTGCACCCGCCGCAAGCAGCTGCGGCCTGGCACTCCAGTGCTGCCAGCGCCAGCCCGGCGGCTAGCAGCATGACCAGCAGCAGCGCAACACGCGGCCCGTTAGAGCCGCCCACAGAGCCAGATTCGGCAGAGTGCTGCGGCCGGGGCTGTGCCGAGTGCGTGTGGACGGTGTATTATGAGGACATGAGGGAGTACCAGGCGGCTGTAGCGGCAGCTAGGGGGGAGGCCCCTCCTGAAGACCCGTTTGCTGCCATGGAGCGACGGCTGGCGGAGCAGGCGCAGCAGGCAAAGCTGGAGGCGGTGCAGCAGGCGAACGTGCAGCAAGCTCAGCAAGTGGAGCAGGCAGACACGCAGCAGGCTCAGCACACGCGGCAGGCGGATGTGCAGCAAGCTCAGCACACGCGGCAGGCGGACACGCAACAGGCGCAGCACACACAGCAGGCGGACGTGCGGCAGGCACAGCACACACAGCAGGCGGACACGCAGTCTGCGCAGCAAACACAGCAGGCAGATACACAGTCTGCGCATGAAGCACAGCAGGCCGACGCGCAACGCGCGCAGCAAGCAGCGCAAGCAGATGCGCAGCACGCGCGGCAAGCAGCACAGGCAGACGCGCAGCACGCGCAGCAAGCAGCGCAGGCTGACGCGGAGCAAGCACAGCAAGCACAGCAGGCGGACACGCAGCACGCGCAGCATGAAGCAGCGTAGCATGCGGCGGCTGACACGCAGCAGTTCAAGGTGGCTATAGCGGCACTTGAGCAGCAGCAGCAGCAGCAGCAGCAGCAGCATGAGGCCGGGCTTACGCCTTCATCGTTGGCAGGCCTCGAGGAGCAGCAGCCGGAGTGGGTCGCCGCTGGCGGAACGGCCAGCTGACCCTTTCTACCATATTCCCTTGTGACCAGCCCTGTTCTCCTGGGACCCACGTCTGTAGCGCCACAGTGCCATGTACCCCTTCGCCACAGTGTACAACCCCACAACCTTTTCTGCCGCATTGCCTCAGTGTTTCCGTTTTACACCCTGAACATGCATTGTTACTTGCTTGCATTTTTTCAACCATTACCTGCCACCGCCTATGCCCTTTACCTCTCTGCCTGCCACTCAACAGCTCGCCCGCACGCTCACCCTGCTCGCCAGCGTTACCCCTGCATCTGTTCATGCCTGCCTGCTCTCTGGTGCATATCCCTCACGCTTCTGCGTGCTCTGCTCGACAAGCTTGCGCTGGCTTGTTGGCTGCGTACAGTTCCTTGCAGCGCTTGTTGTTGTATTGTAGCTGACTCACTCATGATTGGCAGCAGGCCGCAACCACAGAAGCAAAGCAGAGCACACCTCGAAAACCTAGCATTCCGCGCGTGCTTCACGATGCATCAATGCCTCTGGGAAGCGGGGCAGGTACAGGCACCCGGGTGCCTGCGCCAGGCCATCAGACTTTCAATCGCTTGCTGGGAGCCCCGCTCGTGCCGCTGCCTGGGCCCGCCCCGCCGCTGCCGCTCTTCTTGCCCTGCTGGGGTTGGTTGTCCCAGGCCTTCTTCTCCACCCACCTGGCAGGGGGGCAAGCAGGTGCAGGGTGAGAAACCCGTTACAGTGGCAGGGAAGCGGAGCATGGGGATAAGCTGGCTGGCGCGGGGGCAGGCAAAATCGGGGGGCTGTAGGGCAGAGCCCTGGAGAGCGCACTGGTGTCAACCTGGCCATGCCTGGCTTGTCGACATGCTCGCATGTCACAGTAACCTCTGTTGCCCCAGGCCGCCACAAGCAGGCACACGGGAGACGAGCGCGAAGGCTTGTGGGCAGAGCCCAACAGAGACGGCATCAAAAGGTGCATGGCAGGAGGCTTTCCAGCTCACTTGAAGAAGTTGCACTTGCCCTCGGGGGCGGGGCCTGCAGCGGGGCGTGGGCCAGGGCAGGCAGCAGGGCGGGGTTGTTGCGTGGCGTAACACATGACACAAAGTTGAGGCACGCTGTGTGGCTGGCACAATGCTGGGCAGCCAGGGCCAAGCAGGGCGGCGAAGGGAGCATGGTTCAGCAAGCGCGGCCTCCCCACAATGGCTCACCGTCGGGGCGGGCACATGTGTAGAAGTAGCGGCCTGTAGGGGAGGGACACAGCAGGTAGGGAGGGAGGGATGACGGGGAAATGAGGGGGAAGAGGGGGGAGGCAGCGCCTGTTGTGTCTCTGGAGCACTTGTGTGGGCAGCAGCATGGGTGCGGGATTGGGGGTGAGGGGCATGCAGCCGGCTGGGAGGTTGTCGCCTCCCGGTATGAACAGCAAGGGCATACTTGAGCACAGAGAACGCACAACCTGGTGCCTGCCGGTGTCTGCGGTCCACCCACCCACCCCAGCCACCCTGCCCCAGCTCACCCTTGTTGGGCCCAGACTTGTTCACTTTGAGCAGCGCAGCCGGCTCCCTGTGCCGGCACAGCGGCGCCTTGTTCTTTGCCATCAGCCCCGCCCATGCCTGCTTGGACTGCTGCTGCCTGGCAGCCCTGGCCGCCTCTGCTTCGGCCTCAGCTTGGGCTGCCACTGCTGCTGCTGCCAGCGCATCGGTCTCCACATTGCCTGCTTCAGTCGCCCAATTCTGAGCCGGCCCAACTGCACCCCACTGATCTGGCTGCTGCTGCTGCTGCTGCTGCCGCATGGGCGGTGAGTGAGATTGCTGCTGCTGCTGCGCTAGCAGTGACTGCGTTTGCTGCTGCTGCCCTGGGCAGTCTGGCTGCTGCTGCTGCTGCTGTGCCGGCGGGGCCTGGAAGAAGTTGCGTAGTGAGACCTGCTTCTTGCCCTCCTTCTTCCCCGCTGCCGCCGCTGCCGCTCCCCGCCCCATGCTGGCACCAATCAAACCGCCACCACAAGCAGCGCTGCTCCCGCTGGCTTGGCTTGCTGCCATTGAATCCGCCGCACCCTCCCCTGCCGCCGCCGCTGCTGCCGCTGCTTCCCGCAGCTGCTGTTGTGACTGCTGCGCCGGCAAGCCGGTGCTACTGTCGTCTCCAGCTGCTGCCTGGCTGGCAGGGGCGCCAGGCTGCATGGGCGCCAGCCAGCGGTGCAGCTTGTGCTGCCGCCCCACAAACACGTTGCGCATGGCCAGGGGCGGCGCTGCAGGGGGGCGGAGCGGGCCATGGGGTGGCATCAGGACAGGCAAATTGGGGGTAGACAGCAGCAGCATGCAGAGCCCCCGCAGTGCGCCCACAAGGTGCAGGCAGGTGGGCTCGCTCGGCTCTGCGACCCTCACGCCTTGCGCCCATCCTGCTACCGCACGCTCCACATGCACGTTCCACGCAGCACTCCCCTGCCACGCCCCACCTCGAGTTGCGCAGGGGAAGGCGGCGGCAGTGGTGCACCGAAAGTCGGCAAACACGGGGCAGTGGTCACTGCCCTCCTGCTCCGGCCATATCTCGCTGGCGGCCACCCACACCGCCGGGGCAGTGTCTCTCAGAACGCTGCCGCCGCTGCTGCCCCTGCCGTCGCCGCTTCCCGCACCGCTGGCGTACCCGCTGCCTCCGCCGCCGCTGTGGCCATTGCCGCCGCCGCTGCCGCTGCCATCCCCTGGCACCCCGGCTAGTTCTCCGGCGGCTGCGGCGGATGCAGTGCCAGGTGGCGGCTGCCCCACGCTGAGGCCTGCTGTGAGGATGAGGTCGATGCGGCTGCCCCAGTTGTTCACCCTGCAAGAAGAACGAGGCAAACACGGCGCGCACACAAAGTGACAACTCTAGAAGGGGCACATAGAGGCGGGCATTCAAGGGCAACAATGAAGGCACTCAAGGGCGGCGCCGCATGCAAACTCAACCCCCACAGACAGGTGTGCCTGCTGGGCCCAGGGTGCCAGCCAGTCAGCTCTTGCCAGCTGGCAGATTAGTCAAAGTCAGCAACACACCAGCCAAACTGTGTGGCCTGCTGCCAGGCTGGCGGCTGACCTGGCGTAGGTCTGCAGGCTCCAGCAGGTGGCCACCCCCTGGCGGGAGGGGAAGAAGTGCCGGAAGGTGTCCACTAACCGGAGCCCCCCATCGCCGCTGCCGCTGCCGCCTGCCCCGCCCTCACTGCTGCCTGCAAGCGCCAAGCTGTGCCAGCCGCTTCCGTGGGCGCCGCCGTCGCCGGGCCCCCCTGCTGCTGCTGGCCCCGCCCACCCAAATCTGTCACCGCTGCCGCTGCTCTGCACAGCTGCCTCAGCTGGGCCGCCGCCAGCGGCTGCACCGGTGGCGGCGGGTGCGGCATTGCTGCCGCTGTGCAGCAGCCGGCGTAGCCACAGCCGGTCCGGCCGGCTGGCGCGGTAGTGGGTGGCCGGGTCTGGATCTGGCGTGTCAATCTGCGAACACCAGTGCCAGCAGGCATTTTCCTCAGCCCTGCAGCAGGCACTTTGCCCAGCCTGTGCAAGCCAGTTCTGCAGCATCATGAACTCGGCTGCCCGACCCGCTGTCATCATCACAGGTGACTTATCTCTCAACCCTCCTCACCGGCGCGGGGCAGATGTTCCAGTCGCCCACGGCCACCACCGCACGGCCCTGCCGCCGCAGTTCCCGCCACCGCAGCTCAAGCGCCTGAAACACACACACGGGGGCAGATGTCAGGCATTCAGGGGCAGGTGGGGCGCACAAATGGTCACTGAGATGTTGTAAACAGTTGGGGTGGGGCATTTCCAGTGGCCCTTGGCGCAACTGCACACCGTTCCACAGTCTCCGAATGCAACCCTGTGTTCAAGACCGCACCGGCTGCCGCCTCCCTCCTCCCTCCCCTTTCCCATGTTATATACCGACTTGCCTTGAAGCACCATTTGAAGTCCAAGCCGTGCCTCCTGCCCTGCCCTGCCCTGCCCTGCCCCGCCCAAGCCCACAATCGCATGCTCCCCCCCCCCCCCCCCACCCCCTCCCCCCCCCCCCCCCCCCCCCCCCCCCCACCCCACCC
>JAPTJF010000824.1:0-11398 GCA_029339195.1 Micractinium sp. NFX-FRZ
TGAAGTTCGACTTTTGCGACAGAAAGTTGCCGAATCGTTCCATCCCCAACCCGCCAACCACTTTGCAAACAGCAGTAGGATGCATCTGGCGAGGCTGTGCCTCCCTTGTCTGGTGCTGCGTCTCCAACATGAACTTGCAAGGCCCCTTCTTTCCTGCACCCTCCTGCACAGCACCCACGTCCTGTTAATTTTCGCCTCGCTGCTTGCCCTCTGCCTCGCCCGTGCTACCCGCAGAGACGGGGATTCTTGTGGGGATGGCGCTGTTTGCCTTCACAGCCGGCCTCACCTACGCCTCCACCTCCATCGTCGTGCGGTGAGCACCCAGCTCGTCCCCGGCAGCCGGCTGTGTATGCCACCTGGATGCCAGGCAGTAAAAGCTGTCTGTCGCTACTTGCCCCCTTGGCTGCGCCGCGGGTTTAAGCGGCTGCTGCGACCCTGTGCTGTCTTGACCCGCCATGTCCCGCTGGCGCCACCCGGTGCGCTTTGATGGCTGCAGGTACGCCTCCCGGGGCGGCTTCCAGTCATATGGAGACCTTATAAAGCACCACTTTGGGCGCACAGGAGCCATCATCCTGCAGCTGGCCATCTGCGTCCACGTAGGCGAGTGTGCCAGCCTGGCGCCAGCAGGGCGCATTGGGACTTTGCGCTGCACAAAGCCTGGGCGCCGTAGTTGCGGTGGCAGCAGCCCAGATGCTCGCCTTCTTTCCTTCTGGCTGCTCTGAGGCGCCCTGCAGCTTGGGCTTGCAGGGTGCTGGAATGAATGCAGACTGTTTGATTTCCGGTTTGATCTGTCCGCCCCTGTGCAGGCGGGGTCATGATCGGATATTGTGTGATCATAGCTGATGTGCTGGTGGGCTCAGCCCCCCACTACACAGGGATGCTGCCCACGGTGGGTGCTGAGAGCGGAGGGAGGGAGGGAGGTGCTGGCTGGCATGCTGTGGACGGGTACTCTCTTGCTTGTCGTGGGGAAGGCTGGTGTCCTGTACATCGGCAGGAGCTGGGCGGGGCGGGAGGCAGGGGACCAAGTGAAATTAGTTTGATGTGCAACGTGTGTGTACGCTGCCTGCACACCCGCCTGGCGCAAGGGCAGAGCGAGCATGCCTGCCCTGCCCTGCCCTGCCTCGTCTCGCCGTGCTCACTGCCCTGGCGCCCGCCCATCTGCTCAATTCGCTCCTGCCTGCAGCTGCTGGACCGGCACGACAACCCGCTGTGGTTGTCCCGCCCTGCGGTACTGGCGGTACTGCTGCTGCTAGTGGTCCTGCCCATGCTGGTGCCGCGCTCCCTGGCAGCCGTGGCCAAGTTTAGTTCCTTCTCAGTGGGCATGGTCATGTCCCTAGCGGCCGCCATTGCTGGCCTGGCGGCTGTGGCAGCGGCGGAGGGCAGGGTGGCGCCGGATGTGCGGCTGCTGCCCAGTGCCCAGGACATGGGGGACGGCAGCCCGCTGGGCATCCTCACCTCGCTACTCACCGTCATCTCAGGTGGGCGGGTGTTGTGTAATGGGCGGGGCGGGGTGGGGCCCCTAATGGCTGGAGCGGGCCTTGCTAGAGCAGAAGCAAGTTGGGAGGCGCGGGTGAATGATGGGAGGTGAGCGGGGCCCTGATCCACCCTCCTTCCTTCATTAATCATCCTTGTTGCCGCCCTGCCCCTCTGCATGCAGTGAGCGCGCTGGCGTTCACCTGCCACTTCAACCTGATCCCCATCCAAGCCTCGCTACGCAACCCCAGCCGGGACAACATGCAGAGGGTGATCCAGGCTGCGCTGGTGATCTGTGCCGCCATCTACTCGGCGGTGGCGGTCAGCGGTGAGTGGGCAGCTGCGCATGTTGGATTGGTGGTCAGGGGGCAGAGTTGGGGCAGTTGTAGGCAGTGGTGTGTGGGCGTTTGAGTGTCAGTATGAAGGCAGGGTAATACATCATGAAGCATTGTGTGTGCGTGAGCCCGCAGTGGCGTCCACCATTGGCACGTGCCGCTATGAGGCTAGCGCCTTGCTGTGCACTGCCCCTGGTCTGAAGTGCCGACTCCCTCCCACACCTTGCCCCTTGGCCTCATGCCGCTCGCCTCACTCTCTATGCCTCTGCCCTCCTCGTCTCCGCAGAATCTGCATACATACTGTACAGGATCCACACTGCTCGTCTCAGCTGCTGATGGAGACGTGCTCAATAGCCTCACCTCCCACGTCTTCCACTCCCTTCCCCATGTCCCGCGCCCCGCAGGCTATGCACTGTTCGGGTCGGCCACCGATGGTGACGTGCTCAAGAACCTCACCGCCCGCTTTGTGTCCACACTGGTGCCCCGCCCGCTCGCGCACCTGCTTGTCTACGGCATCGCCCTCGCCTTCTCCTTCAACCTGCTCGTCAACTTTGTGCTCAAGGTGGGGCTTCTGTGGGGGTGGTGTGGGGGGCTGGGAGGTTGGGGCCGGTCTGGTGGGTGGAGCAGTGCACCACCGAACCAAACACGTTGCATATTTCTGTGGAGGTGTGAGCGCTTTGTAGAACGTGTGTGAGCTGGCGCTGAGCCTCCCCTCCCTGCCATCCGTTACATTGCAATCAGACAGACAGACATACAATGCAAGTTACGCTCACCCTCCTGTGCAGGTGTGGGCGGTGCGTGAGAACCTGTGTGTGCTGGCGCCGGGCTGCCTCTTCTTGCACTCCTCGCACCACAAGCAGGCAAGCACACACACACACTTGTGCATGAACACATATAATCTGCTTTGCAGGTGTGGGCGGTGCGTGAGAACCTGTGTGAGCTGGCGCTGGGCCTGCCGGCCCTCCAGCTGGCGCAGGGCCCCTTCTATGGCATCACCCTGGCCCTGGTGGCCGCCGCCTACGGCATCTCAATCCTCGTTCCCAGCATCTATGTGAGTACAAATCGTGAAACCTACGGATACAGTGGAACCTTCGGATGCAGCAGACTCTGCGTGTGTTTAGTGTAAAGTGGGAGGGCGTGCTGGTGCCGTGGACATGCCGCAGAAGTGTATGCTGCCTGGCGCTGCTCCCATGCGCAATCAACAATGTCCTTGCTGCCGGCCCTGCCGACCCACCTCCCCCTGCCCCCTCCCGCCTGCCTCTCCCTGCCGGTGCCCGCCCGCAGGCCCTGCTGTCGCTGATTGGCGCCACTGCCTGCGTCACCTTCAGCTACATCTTCCCAAGCCTGCTGGTGCTGCGCTGCCAGAGGGCAGCAGTGCCCAGGGCAGGCGCAATGGGCCTGCTTGGACTTGGGGCTGCCATGGCGGGGATTGCGATGTACAACCGGCTGAGCGGGCGGGGAGGCGAGTAGGCACCTGCATTCAGGTGCCGCCTGCTGCGCATGCCCATGCCCACTCCACTTCCATTCAACCCAACCCCAACATGCTGAGTTGCCTGCGAGCCTTCCAGTTGCGCAGAGACTGCCGTCACGTATTTGGTTAGGATCTTGACCTCTTTCCAATCACGACAGTTTTCTTCCCTCACAGCCGTGCCGGCCTTAACAATGCTAGTGTTTCCTTCCTGAGCGCATCCCAAGCGAGGTCTCTTGCTCATGTGTACCCCATCTTATGCCAAATTTGATCATCATGGAGTCCAAGCAGAGAAACAGAGAAACGACTTGCCCCCCCTGACTGTAATCATGCACATCGCCGTTCATCTGATGCATGCGTGTGAGTAGTCGACATCACGACGTCGACGGACATCCTGGGCCAGAGCGCCGAGGTAGTGTGTGCAGCACAAACATCGTTGCATCCTGGCGCACCCCACAGGTGGCACGCCAGTCCCAGAAGTGTGTTGGCAGGCTGCAGGTCGCCCAGCCTGCTGGTGCGCACTTGCCAACCAAAGAACTGACTGCACAACTCAGATGCTTGCCGCAAGCAGCTTGTGAGTGGTGTGCTGGACAGGCGTGCAGAAAGGACGGGTCGCAATGAAACGGAGGAGGTGATTAAGGGGGTTAGCAAAGCGAACAGGATGCGGAAGTGTTGGTTCATCACACATCAGGCAGCTGGGAGGCAGCCGCCACTTCGGCTTGCAGGCGGCGGCATTCGGACTTGTGCGCCCGCCAGTGCGCGCGGCTGCATGCCTCGCTGCAGTACCGCACCACCCGGCACCTGCAGGGCGGGTGAGGAGCGGCCAAGGGAGGACAGAAGCTGGGGTAGACGGGCACCGCTCGCTCAGCTATGTGCAGGGCTGCCGTCATGCATGGCAGATCGTGGCATCCCACCAACACTTGCCCACCAAGGCACGACTCACCCGCCACAGCGTCGCAGGCGACCTCCGTTGCCGCACCCCTCGGCAGCGCACACCCTGGGCGGCGGGAGGGTGGCTGGTGCAGCAGCCATGGCGTGCAGCAGCGGCTGCTGGCGGCGACCAACCGCATGCCCACGCTGCGTGCTCGCCTGGAGTCGGCCACCGACCGGCTGCAGCGTGTGGTGTCGGCAGTGGCGGCGGACATCAACCGTCCACCACCCAACACGGTGGAGAAGGCGGTGCTGAGCAAAACGCCCGGCAGGCCGGTCGGTGGTGCTGGCGGCGGCGGTGCAGCGGGTGAGGAGGAGAACGAGCTGCGCGTTAGCCCGCTGGTGCAGAAGCGCTGGGGCGATGGGGTCACAGTGTGCAGAAGTGCACTATGGGCAGTGAGGCGGCATCTGTGTGCGCGCCACGGAGTCAACAGCAGCATTGAGGGGTGGCACCCGCCTTGAGCCTGCGCCCTGGCTCTGCTCTGCATTCTTCCGACATGCCACACCATGGATGCCCCACCCTGCCCCTGGGCTCTGCAGGCCGTGGAGTCTGGGCAGATCAGCACGCGGCGGCGCATGGCGCGGGATGTGCAGCCGCTGCCCTTCCCCGATCCCCAGTGATCGTGGCTGCCAGCTAGCAGAGGCTGACGGCGGAAATGCAGGCCTGAGCAACTCTGTTGGATCTGTGCCACCAGCAGGATAGCTGCTGTGCCTGCTGCCCTCCCTTATGGGGTTCTTTGGCGTTTCTTTCTACCACATGCCACTATGACTGAAGCGGCTACGCACAGACGCTCACCCAAACACACTAACAACCCACGCGACGCTGCCAACTGCGCCAGCCTTCCTGCCCTGTGCTGTCTCCTTGAGCCTCGCCAAAGGAAATGTACTCCCTTAGGCGTGGGTTGACGAAACTGGGACGTGGTAAAGGCCTCCTATCGGTAGGCTTCCGTTGGTTGCCCCCTCCTATCAAGTCCGAAGACTATCATATAGGGTATGACGTAACACGTCAATCCTTAGGAGGGCCCAGCTACGATGATGTAGCATTATCCTTCCGGCATAACCGTACCACTTGAGTCAAGTCATCAGCACGACTTGAACCCCGGTCTCCTGGCAGATAGCTTCGCATCGGTTACCACCACACTATCCGGTGGTGTCCCAGGGCGGGGGATCCTTGAGCCTCGCCACTCCCCGCTCTGCTTGCCATGCAGCCCGTGCTTGTTAGATTGCAGAATACCACCTGTCAGGGGAGGTTTAACATAGCTTGTGCAACACCGTGTAGCCTTTGTTGGGAGACACGCACTGAATGCAAAGCATGGTTCATCCTGGCTGGTTCTCAGGAGCAGGAAGGGCATGGCCCTGTCAGCAGGCGGTGCCATGGCCTCCGCAGACCTCACCCTCGGTTGTCTGCTTGTGGGTGGGGTGAGAGAGGAAGGTGCCAGAGACGGCATGTCGGAGCGCCTGCAGTTGCAGGCAGGGTGGCAGAAGGCAGGAGGCGCCTGTTAAAGAGATGTGGGAAGGGCTGGCCCTGGCGCAGCCGTGAGGGCAGCCTCACCAACTGATGAAAGGCGTTCATGCCAACTGCTCCCTGCGCCCTCTTCCCCCTGCTTGCCTGCTGCGCTTGCTGCTGCCCGAGTTGCTGGCTCGCAGCAATCTGCATAGCGTGCTGACATGTTGCATGGTCGGTGGCGCTTGTTGCTGTGCATTACAGAGGGGTGTGCTGGAGTATACGGAGCAATCGATAAATAGAAGATGAAGAGTGGCAGATGAAAGAGTGACAGCTGGGTGAGTTGCAGATGAAGAGTGGCAGATGAGAAGGAAGCTGCGAAGCGTGTGGCAGCAGCGGCACAACAGTTGCCGCAGCTGCAGCGCGCATAACGCGTCTGTGGGCAGAGCTCAATGATTCATCCACCCCCTGCAATACATAACAGTACAGTAATGTTCATGGTCGGTTACTGTAATGTTCATGGTTCGAAAGGATAAAAGATACCTGGGGACGAGATGAATTGCACATACACGGGGCGAGGCAGGCATGGGCAGCCAATGCAACGGCGAGTGAACCGGCGAGCTCGACCGGATGCGTCCACATGCACTTAGTGTTGTGACACTGCGATTCAACAGGGTTCCATCTGTTGTTATTTAGGTAAGACCAAGCGAGCATAACAGTTAGAGCGGCAGCGTGTTGCCTTTTGCCGCTCTGCAGCTCAGCCGCCAGAGGGCGGGAGGTCAGCGGCACACAGCACACTCAGCACAAGCGTGATGGGCAGGCCGCTGCGGCCGCTCCACTCCAGGCTCTGCCCCAGTGCATTCGGCCGAGGATTACTAGCTGGCTTGGCGCTGCCCCGCCCAGCTACCGAAGTACGGGGCGCTCTGCGGCAGCAGCCATTCAAGCTAATCATTTTGTGTCGACGTCCACATGGGGTGGCGGGTACGCTGCAACCAGGGCGGGACACGCGGGGGCCGCAGCAGTCGGGTCGGGTCAGAGAGGAGCCAGGGCGGACCAGCAGCAGCTGGGCCGTGCACCGTGCAGGCCAGCGGCTGGCGGGTGGGTGGGTAGGTGGATCCTGCGCTCCAGCGGCGCATGTGTGCACGCCACCCGGACACTGCCCCTTGCTGGCGCCGCTCATGGCCGGAGATACACGGCACCAGGCCACCAGCCTGTGGTGGAGTGCATTGAGCAGCAGCAGGCCCGGGGGCGCGCAGTGCCACTCACCTCTGACGTCTGCCCAGATGGTCTGCTTCACTGTGCCCTGGGGGAGCAGCTGCTCCTCATTCGGGAACTCCAGCCCCCCCGCAATCAGCAGGATGTCGCTGAAGGCAGGCAGGCGGGGTGGGAGAGAGGAGGGCGGGGTGCAGCTTGAGTGCCAGCCTGAGCTCAATAGCCTCGAGGCGGGCGTGCATGCGCCCAACGGCAAGCCCGAACGGGTTTGTGCTGCCTTGCTCAGGCCGACCTGATGCGTGCGGCATGGGGTGTGTGGCTGCAGCACTGTGATAGGGGGTGCTCGCGATCACACCCCACAGCGCCCCCACGGGTGGCAGCCAGGCAGCTGCGCTGGCCACAGTCGCTGCATGCGCGCCCGGCACACCCAGCCTGCAACCCAACAGGCTCACTTGCTATTCACGTTTTGCCGCTTCCCCAGGCTGCCCACACACTGCCGGGCGAAACACAGTGTTCGTGGGTCGGCAAGCGGCCAGACGCGCCGGTAGTCGCACCCTGCAGTGCAGTGACACGTGGGGGCATGTCGACACGGGCGTGTCAGAGGTGCGTGGCGCTGAATGCTGCCTGGGTGCCGCCTGCTGGCCGCAACAGGCAAGCAGCCAGCCCGCTGGCCGGCAGGCAGTGGGCGGGCGGACGGGCGGCAGAGAGTGGGCACCGCTCACGTGAGTCTCCCAGGCGGCAAGCGGAAAAGAGGGCCTCTCGTGGAACCACCGCCACCAGCACCGGCGACTTTTCAGCACTGATGTTCCAGGTCACCCTCTGTGCCCCTGCAAGGCCTGGGTCAGGGCGCCTCCCTTGCCAACCAAAGCGAAGCAGCGTGGCACAGCACAACCAGCGCGGCACAGGCGGCACTGCAGCAAGCCACCCGGCGCAGGCTGGCGAGCGGTGGGCATGCATGCATGCGTGCAGGCAGGCAGGCAGGCAGGCGGTACCTTGGAGGTAGAACCCGGTTTCCCGGTAGTTCAGAGGCGATCCTCCGGGCGTCAGCAGGGCGCCGGGCTCAGAGATGGGCAGGGTGCCCAGCGTCCTGACCACTTCGGGGGGCCGTTGGCCCTGGGGGCACGGGTGGACTGCGGCAGTAGGGTGGGCGACATGGGGTGGGGTGGGGATAAGTGGGGTGTGAAGTGTGTGTGCGCGCGGCAGGGTGGGGAAGGGCATGCTGCGCTCTGAAGCGCCGGCTGCCTGCCCGCTGGGCGGGAGGCGGCTGGGTGCGGCCGCTATGAGGCGCGACCGCGACGCGAGGGGGCGCGAGGCTTGAGCACGCGGTGTGCGGTAGGCCTCGCACGGTGCATTGCGAGCCAACACACGCACACGGGACCTGCTCAGGCAGCCCCAGGCAGCGCCCCCTGCCAGCGCTGCCAGCGCTTGCCTGTGAGGTGCAGGCGGTAGCGGAAGGGTGTGCTGGCGGGGACGCAACGCGCGTTGGGGCGGTACAGGCAGTCGTCGTTGCCGGGGCTGCGCAGGCTGTTGATGATGGTAGTATTCTGCAGCAGTGTGGGTGGGTGGGGGCGGGGAGGGATGGGGCGAGGGCGCAGCAGGCAGGGCCGGCGGCTGCGACAGGGGCGAGAGCTCTCCACGTCCCTGGTACCTGCCTTGCTTGCCCGGCAACCAGCCTGTCAGCCTGCACCCGCCCGCCCCGCCGTCCAACCCGGTTGCATGCCCAGGCTGCCCAGCTGCGCCGCCCTGCTGGCCCGCCCCCGTGCAACCGCGCAGTCCATCGCGTGCCACATGTGCTGCCGCCAGTGTGCCACATGACACTCACCGTCGTCCACATGTCCCTACTACTCATGACAAAGGCCACATCGTCCGAGTTCCAAAAGTTGACGGTGCACGACCGCGCCGGCGCGCGCACGATGCAGGAGGCGTCTGGGGCCAGCCCCAGTGGGCGGGCGCGCCGGTCGTCGGGGTCGTCCACAGATGCCAGGACACTGAAGTAGGCGGTGCTGCGGGCAGGGAGGGGGCAGGGAGGGTGCCCAGGCCTTGGTGAAGGACAAGAGGCAGGCTAGCACGGATGACCCATGGGGCAGGCAGGGCAGGACGGGCGGTGCAACACGCACAGTGCAGCGCGCAACGAGGGCTGCAGGCAGGCAGGCAGGCAGGCGGCGGCTGCACCGCACTTGACGCGGCCGGCTCGCCGCACCTGTATGCCTCTGGCGGGCTAAGCACGGTGTACAATCTCTCTTCTCTGCACGTCTGCACGCTCACCGCGTTGGCAATGTTGTATGGGAAGTTGACGCCTGGGGGCACAGGGGAGGGGAGGACGCGTGACAGCCATCACCCAGCCTGCTGAGTGCACGAGCGCGCGGGGCGGGGCGCGGCTGTCCGCCGCCTGCCCGCGCGGCTGCCCACCCGCCCACTGCCTGCGGACGCGCTCACCGATGGAGTACTCCACTTCACGCACGCTCAGCCCCTGGTCATTGCGGCTCATCCAGCTGCAGCTCTGGGTGTCTGCGCAGGCCGGGGCAGGGCATGGAAGGGGTAGGATGAAGAGCAGACAGCTGGAGTGGCTCCAGCCACGAGCTCGCGTGGGGTGCCCGCGGCGCCGCCGCTCATGGCAGCCACCCAAGCGCACCCAAGCGCCTGCTGCAGCGCAGCGCTGCAGCTGCCTATGATGCAGCCCCTGCCTCACCTGCTCCATGGTTCCACTTCCTGCCGATGGTGCCCAGGCAGCCCTGCCGGGTGTTGCGGGAGCAACAGCGCTTGCAGAAGAACTGGTCCTCGCCGCTCAGTCGTCTGTCAGAGCAGGACCTGGGCAGCAGGTCGTTGATCAGCCGCACATTGGACATCGGGATGTCTGCAACGCACAACAGGGGTGCGCAGCTCGGCCAGCTGTGAGCGCAGCGCAGCGCTGCATAGCTCCCCGCGGGGGACCTGGGGTGCGATGCCGCAGGCGGGGCCCGCCGCTGCATGGAACAGCTGACGCGCCACGCGGGCACCAAGCAGCCGGGCACCCACATGGAATGCCAGCAAACCCGGTCCATCTGCAGGGGGGGGGGGGGGGACTCTTGTGACTAGTGGCCAACAAGGCTGGGGCAGGCGGGACCGCGCGGCCGCCGCAGCCCCTGAACCCCAGCGCTCTGCGGCGTTCCGGGTCCGCAGCCTGTCGGGGCCGACGTCCCGCAGGGCAGGTGCTTGCTTGCTAGCGCCGCCCCCGCGGGCTCTTCTTCCCCGCTCTGCACAGCATAGCGCCTCCTCACGAGCAGAAGTTGTCGGTTCTGTTGGCCATTCCCAGCTGCCCATCCTCACAGCCGGCCGCAACCGCAAGCGAAACCCAGGCGAGGAGGAGCAGCCAGGCCGCGGCTCCTGGAGCGCCTCTCAGCATTTTTGGGAGAAGCATGAAAACATATACATGTACCGTTATGTTATGTGTAGCGACATATGTGCAGTGTGGGCTGGCGGGCCCATGTTCTTGGGGAGGCTCATGGCTCGCCGCCCGCATGGCGCCAGGACGCCTGGGCGGCGGCCCTGCAGCCTGCCTGGGCCAACAGCGGCCGGCTGGGAGGATAGGGCGGTGCCACCAGGGCGTCTCTCCCGCCGTGCAAGCACCTTCAAGGTAAGGGCTCCGCGCCGTGGTGCCAGCAACTACCACAGGTCAGGCTGGATACCCAACATCACCGGATTCCTGCCAGCTTCCCAGGGCTGGCTCAATTAGAGCGCAAAGGGCCGCATTCTGGCGAAGGCGCGAGGCACCTTCGCGAGCAGATCTGGCTACGGGCGGCCGCCGCCAGGCCGCCGCGGGTTGGCAGGCCGTGGATGTTGGCCGCTTGGTGTAGCCCCGGCAACTGAAGCCGCACGGTCCTTGGCGCCTGCTCCACAAAGTGCTGCCGCCCGATGCTCACCCTGATGGCACCTCTGCTGAGAGCGCTGACGGTGACAGCGGCAGCAATGGCAACACAGGGCGGAAGACAGAGGGCGGCGTGGCGCAGCCAGAGCGCGCGCGCCGCGACAGGGCGATGCCGCCGCCGTTGCCCGCCCCCATGCCCACACACTCGCTGCATGCACGGTGCTTCTGAATTACAGAGAGCAGCATCGGCAGAGTGCTGCAACAGTGTTGTGTGTAAATTGGGAACAATTCACTTTATGGAAAGTGTCTCACTGAGCAAAATTGGCTTGTCGGCAGTGGCGGCGGACACCAACCGCCCACCACCCAACACGGTGGAGAAGGCGGTGCTGGGCAGAACGCCCGGCAGGCCTGTCGGTGGTGCTGGCTGCGGCGGTGCAGCGGGTGGGGAGGAGAACGAGCTGCGTGTTAGCCCGCTGGTGCAGAAGGTGCGATGGGGTAACAGTGTGCGTGAGAAGCACTACGGGCGGTGGGTCCGCACCTGTACTTGCGCCATGCACTGAAAAGCACCAGTGGCACCTGTCTCTGCAACTCTGGAGCAGCTCAAGGCAGACGGCCTGGCCGTGCGCATGTGGCGCGGGCACCTCCTGCAGAAGGAGACCTCCAGCGGCTGGGTGACGGTGCCGCTGGCAGCA
>JAPTJF010000825.1:0-11210 GCA_029339195.1 Micractinium sp. NFX-FRZ
ACACGTTATCCCATTCCCTGCAGACCCCCTGCTGCCCCTCCATATGTGCAGCTTTGGGGAGCAGCAGCAGAGGTGCAGCGCACGTGGGTGCTTGGCTGGCTGCAAAACCGCCTCCCCTCTCGCTGCGCCGCTCGCCACCAGCGAGGCGGTTTTGGCAGTGCCAGCCGGTCGCTCTTTGCTGACGGCTCAGAAGGGCGCTGAGCTTTGCCGCAGGACCCTGGCGAATGAGTGCAGGCGTGCACAGCCTCTCACATACTGGGTAGCCCAATGCGACACGCAAAAGCGCCTCCCATGCTGCCGCACGCCAGCTGGCGCCAGCGGTTATGCTGACTGTGCATATTGACGGCTGCTGAAGCTGGCGACTGGGCACCTGCCGGCCCCTTCAGGGGCCAGAAGCAGGTGAGGGTGGGCAGGGATGGTGGCCAAAGGCGGGAGGAGGGCAGCAGGGGCCAACACCGCCTCCCGTGTGCAGCACAGCACGGTACACCTCTCTCTCTTGCACGCACTGCCACGGTTGGAGGACATCTTGTGACTTACAGTGAATTTTTGTGTAATCATGTGATGTAAACAAATTCCCATAATAGAATTTACCGATTGATGGAACGGGCAGTGTACAGAGTGTACAGAGTGTACATGTACAGAAAAGAGGCGGCGAGGACAAATGCGCCAGCGCCACGCCAGCGCCACGCCAGCGCCACGCTGCCGCCGCCACCTGCGCGCTCTGCATTGTGCGTCGCCCTTCCATCCTGGATAGTCTTGTCCACTCGCATTTCCAGTTCCAGAAGCTCAGTGACACACAGCAGAGCGCTCTAGCGCCAGGGCTCTTGTGCTCTCGGGAGTGCCGGGAGTTTTTTGCGGCAAAGGGTGAGTTCCTGGCACGGCTCTTCCTCTAGTGCGATCATTGAGGTCGCTTGTAGGTCTGTCGGCGCACCAACCGGCGCGCGCGGAAGTGCTGGAGGTCTCAAGGCTGCTCAGGCATTCTCACACTCCTCTTCCACGCCCGGAACTTGCAGGCCTGGCATACTGCGGCTTGGCGAGCTGCTCCAGCCCTCACGCGCCGATTTTGCCCCCGCCGCTCACCCCCGCCACCGCCGCCGCCGCCATGGCCCAAGCTCTTGCGGTGAGCAGGGCCGCAGATTCTCAACGCAGTCTGTGAGGGGCTATCTGCATTTATTCCTTCACAAGAGTATTTGGGCGCAAGACGTGTCATCCCCTTGTTGGGTGCTGCCGCCCTCGCAGGACGCCGCAGCGCGTTGTGTTGCGGACCTGGGCACGCGCCTGTCCGCCTCGGCTGCGAGGTGCAAGGATGAGATGGACGCACTGCGTGCGCAAGTAGCTGAGCTGACCGATGCACTGGCTGCTGCACAGGTGTGGGTAGAAGCCAGTCTGACAGCCCTTGGACTACCGCTCGGAGGGAGAACCTTGCTGGCAGCAGCAGCTGTCTGTTGCCTGCCACCCATCCGAAAGTCACCCCAGTGTCCCTGCTTGTGCTCCACCCCCGTCTTCCCATGATGCTTCAGGATCTAGCAGCACAAGAGAAGCGGCTGCGGCAGCAGGCCGAGGCGGCCGCGGCTCGTGAGCGGCGGCTGTGGGGTGATGCGCTGGCGGCGGCTGACGCTGCTCTGGTGAGGCGCCAGGGCGGTGCATGCAAGGCAGCAGGCAGCAGGAGTGAGTGCAAGAGTGAGTGCAGTCCAGCAGGGCAGGTGTGCACAGCGTGCTGAGCACTGCAACCACCCAACTGCTCCCCTTACCCACGTGTTTCACCCTGTTATGGTGCGAGCAGGGGAACGAGCTGAGGGTGCTGCAGCGGCTGCAGGCGCAGCTGAGGAAGGCGGGGCATGGACAGGCAGAGGGTGATGAGCGGCAGCAGCAGCAGGCGCAGGAGGAGGCGGGTCGGGGGTCGCGGCACGATGCGCTGGCGGCTGCCAGGGCGGCGGTGACTGCTGCCCTGGACAGTCAGCAGCAGCAGGAGCAGGCGGCGCTAGAGGTGGTGGCTGGTTCCCAGCATGCAGCAACGGCGGGCACATCTGCGGGCGGCAGGCGGCGCGTGGCGGAGACTGCAGCAGCTGCGGCAGCAGCAGGGGCACATGCCGGCCCGGCTGCAGCAGAGGCTGGTGAGGAGTTGCCCCAGCCTGAAGCAGGGTCAGCAGGGAAGCGGCGCCGCTCTGAGCCAGCCCGGCAGCCTGCTCTGGCGCCCCCTGGCGTGCATCAGAAGGGGCCGGTGCAGGCGGGGGAGCGGCGGCGCACCAGGAGCAGCGGGAGCACGACGCCACGCCAGGCGGCGATGCTCAAGCGGGTGGAGCAGGCGGGGGGCGTGCCGTGGTACGAGCGCCTCGGCTGAGTGTGAGGGTGCGAGTGTCACCAGGCCATGCCAACCAGTGGTGTACATGTTAGGCAGCGGAGCCGGCTCCGCTGCCTACCTGTCACCGCCGGCAGCCGCCCAACCCCACCATGATCAACTGCATAGTCAATTGCGTGTGCGATGCACGCTACGACACATATTAATTTGGGCGGCCTGCTATCCCCGCACCCTCTGTAACTTGGCATGTAAACCTTCCTTTGCGGCAAAAAAACACACCCACGGCTGCCGGCAGCTTCAGGTGGCGTCAAGTGGGGCCAAACCGAGCATGGTGCCAGCAGAGTAGAAGCGCACAATACATTGTGTTTGTATCCCTTCTCATGTCGTTGGTATCACACACGAGCCACGTGATTTCTGTCGGGCAGCGGAGGGTCCCCACGCCCACAAAGCTCACCTGCAGGAGGGCCGCCTGGCGCCAGGCAAAGCGGAGGCGGTGCCGGGGTGGTGAAGACTTGATGCAGCTGACGATGCAAGGCCCGCTTCATATCGCATCCTCTAGCCACTACCGCCAATCTGCTTATCCTCACGCACATGGACGCGCTTGAGTTTGGCTTGGAGTGCAAGGCGGAATGGTGCGAGAAAATCTTGTCCGGTAAGCTGCAGTGGGTTTATATCGATCCAGGATGGACATTCAAATGCGTTGGAGGCGGCCAAATTGCCAGTGGCGTTGCAGCCGCCACGGTGGTGCCTGCACTCCCGCCACCCGCCGATCTCCCGCTGCTCCGCCCGCCGCTCTGCTGGCACCAGCCTTCAAAGCCGTGTACAACAAGCTCACAACGAACTGATGCACCTGTTGCAACCCTTCAACTTAAACTCTCCAGGCCAGAAGAGCCTGGAGGTACGGCGCTACCCGCCGCTGCCGGAGCTCTCTGGGCAGCGCGTGCTGCTGCTGGCGTCGACCGGCGCAGAGGGCGTGCCCACTTTCAGCGACAGCATCGCGGCTGGGCAGGAGGGTGGCAGCGTGGTGGGCTGGGTCCTGTTTGATGGAGCGGTTGAGTACAGCAGTGCAGCAGCGTTTGCAGCCGATGAGGCGCTGCACTGCGTCCCGCCCACCAGCCCGTATGCGGCTCAAGAGGGCGGCCCCACGCTGTACGGCTGGAGGGTGGTGGCGTCCCACCGCCTGGCGGAGCCGCTGCCACTGCCAGCAATGCAGCGTGTGACGCGGTCGGTGTACCGGCGCTGCTGACGGGCCACTGAACATGTTTTGCTTTGTTTTACGCTCCTCCTTCCCTTCCTTCCTCCCTCACTTGCCCCTCAGTGTGCCAGCGGTTCGTCTGCTTGATTCACCAAACGCATGTGCCACCTGTCTGCTTGATCCGTTGCATGCATCTGTCACAGCCCCCTTCCGGCGAATTCATCACATTACATGGCGCCGCGTGTACAAGGGATTGCGGATTGCGCTGGGCAGAGAAACATTGGGCAAGCGAGAGGGGAGGGCAAAGAGGCGGGGCTAGAAGGGACGCAGCACTCTAACGTTGGGCTCCTAATGTACAACAGAAGGGAGGGACGTGATTGATACACACGGCGGGGGGGTGGGCTGCTAGCGTACAGGCCATGCTGGTGCGGTTTGGGGAGTGTAACGTACGTTGGCAGGGGAACGCGGTGCAGTGAGGTGGGGTGCGGTGCGGTGCATGCAGGCAGGCATGCAGGCAGGCTTTGCCGAGTCGGCTGGTGTGGTCACAACTTCAGCTGTGACGCATGGCGCAGCTGAACGGTGGAGGATGGGGGTGGGGAGGAGTATACGAAACGATGAGAGACGAGACGAGAAAAGAGGAGCGGTAGAACCAGGGTGTGTTTATGCATGGGGGGGAGCTGGGCATATGGGGAGGGCGCGTGGGGAGGGGCAGAGGCAAACCGTTGCAGGGGGGTACACAAACCTTGGTGGGGGCGCACACTGACAAAGAGCGGCGGCGGCGGGACTGATTCTTCAGGGCATCGCTTGAGGTGCTGAGGAGCACAGATAGGAGACAAACATCCATGGGAAGTAGAGCGGGAGGAAGCTGAGAGAGAGATGGGATGGGATGCGGGAGGGATCGCAGTCTATAAAGGCGGGAGGGGGTGCGGGGGCACGCAGGGGGCTGTGGGTGGCGGCACAGCCCTGCAGGCAACCCACGCAGCGTATGGCGACTCACACAACACTCACACAAGAGCTAGGGAGTTGCGTTGGCTGGTCATAGATGGGGGAGGATGGTGAATCGAGTGGAATGCGTGAGGGATCACAGGGCCATTTGAGCATGGGGGCATCGCACGCGCTCGGTAGGAGCACGGGCGGGGCGGGTGCACTGGTGCGCCCTGAATGTGCGAGGGGGAGATGAGCGTTGCCTGCAGGGTCTGGGCGGGGCAGCGGCGGCTCAGCAGGCAGGGCGGAACGCCGAGGCCGCCTGCCGCAGTGCCTGCGCGCCTTCTCCCCTTCAGAAGAGGTGGAGAGGAAGCTGCTGCGCCAGCGTGGCGGGCAGCGCAGCCTCCGCCTCGGACGCGGGCACCACAAAGTGGGACACATCGCCGCTGTACTCTCCGCGCAGCCGCTGCTCCAGGTCGGCGAAGCAGAAGGCAGGGGGCGGGGAGGGGGCGCGGGGGACGCCTGCAGGGCGGGGAGGAGGGCAGGGGGGGAGGGGCAGGGGCGGGCGAGGCGGGGGGGAGGCGAATTGGGCGGGAGGGCAGGTTGGTGTGCGGTGGAGGAGGGAGGAGCTTCTCGGTGGCCCCCTCCTTGCCTGTGCCACCTGCCTGCCGGGGGCCCCTCACATGACCTGCACCTCGATGCCAGTAGGTGGCTCGCTGGCCCCAGTCACAACAGCAGGTGCGCCCGCCCACCTGCCACGCCGGTCAGGAGCGCTGCCGCCGGCACCGGCTTGCCTGCCGCGCCAGAGAGGCGGCGGGCGTCCAACGGGGGGAAGCCCAGGAAGCTCAGCCCTGCCGACACCGGGGCTGCAGGGGCGGGGGCTGTCACCGGCACCGCTGCTGCTGCTGCTGCTGTGCTGGCTGCCGCACCCGCAGGGAAGCCGCAGGCCGGGGCGTCTGCCAGCCCGGCCAGGCCGTGGCTGGCCAGCAGGTCGCCAGCTAGGTGGTTGTTCTGCAGGGACGGGATGGGGCAGAGGGTCGTGCAGACACACACGTCAGCACCGGGTGCTCCTTGCCCTAGATTGCGGCAAGTCCCCATAGTCATGTCAAACTGCACAACAGATGGATGCGCCACACAGCTAGCACCAGACATGTCCGGGTCCCTGCTTCCCCTCCCCACCCCGCTGCCCCACCCCTCATGGCAGCCGCCCTCCCCTCCCATCTGCCCTCCTTTCCTCCCCCACTGTCCCCCTGCCCCTCCCCTCTGGCCTCCTTTCCTCCCTCACCGTCCTCCCCTGCACCCCCGCCCCCACCTGCAGGAATGCGGCAAAACGGTAGACGCAGTGCATGCGCTCGGCAGCCACGGCCTGGGCCACCGCCGCCGCCTCGTGAGCCGCCGTCTCCTCCAGCACAGACGCCAGCTCCGCCTGGTGCGCTGCCTCCGCCTGGCGCTGCCGCAGCCGCAGGTGTGCCAGCTCAGCACGCAGCGCTGCCACCTCAGCAGCAAGTGCGGCAGCGTTGCTCTCTGGCAGCTCCTGCGACGGCTCCTGCCGGGCGGGGACCACAGCAGGCGCCTCAGCCGCTGGTGCTGCAGCAGCAGCGCACGGCGCAGTTGCTGCTGGCGCGGGTGGTGCGGAGTCTGCTGCTGCAGCAGCTCCTGGGCTGCTGCTGGCCTGCATCGGCGGCTCGCTGCTGCTGCTTGCGGGCTGCGGGGCGCTGCTCAACTGCTGCTGCTGCTGCTGCTGCACAGCTGCCGCCAGCGGGGGGAAGGCCGCCTCGTCATCAATGCTGTGCATGCTGTGCGCTGCCTGCAGCTGCTGTGCATGCTGCGCCAGCGGCTTGGTGGCCTCCGCAACTGCTTGTGGCGGCGCCGCCGCCGGCTTGCCCCAGACCGGCCGGCCCGCAGCGCCCACGGCATGCACCTTGTTGCCTGCCAGGTGGCCCCGTGCCGCGCTGCTAGAGCGGGAGGGAGGGATGAGCACCGAGCGCTGGCTGCTGCCCGCTGTGTCGTGGCTCTCGCCGCTGCAGGCGGGCGGGCGGGGCAGGGCAGGGCAGGGGGTCGGGCGGGTGTGTGGAATGAGGAACGAAAGGAAGTGAGCACTGGGGCGAGTTGGCCACTGGCAAGGCAGCGTAGCGTGGCGAGGCGTGCGTGCACCCAATTTTGCAGCCGCAAACGCAAGCAGAGGGGCTCCAGGCCGGCTGCCTGCCTCCCCTCCCTCACCTGCAGCTGCTACCCAGCGAGCTTGCCGACGGGCAGCGCCGCATGACCCCGCCGCCGGCGGCCTCCAGATGCCGCTGCGACAGCTGCTGCACCGGCTGCGCGCCCTCCTCCCGCCGCCGCCTGCCCACCACCTGCCACTCCAAATCCTCGGCCTCCTGCTCATCATCATCACCGCCGTCGCTGAGCGCTGCTGCCGCTGGCAGCGGCGGAGAGGCGGGGCACGAGGCCGCTGCGCCTGCGCCTGCTGGCTGCTCCAGCGCCGCTGCAGGGCTGCTGGCCTGCACGTCACGCACCTCCTGCTGCTGCTGCGGCGGGGGCGGCGGCTGCTGCGTGCTCGCTATTGGCCGCCCCGCCTCCTGCTCCTCTCCCTCTGCCTGCACATCCTCAGGCTGCGGGGGGGCTGGCGCTGGCATGCCTGCTGGCGCTGCCGCAGCAGCGCCCGCCGCCTTGGCCTTGCCCTGCTTCCCTTTCTTCTTCTTGCCCTTCTTGCCGCCGCCAGCGGGGCGGTCCTTGCCCTGCTGACCTGGCGCCTCGTCATCCACCAGCTCAGCCAGCAGCTCCTCCTGCGGCCCAGGCAGGGGAGAGCATACAAAGGGGAGAGCATGAGGGTGGAGGCATTGCCACAGGGTTGGGGCATTGACGGGACAGGCAGGCGGGCCGCTCAGCCAGCAGATCCTCCTACAGCCAGCCAGGCAGGAGGGACACAAGAAGGCAGGCGCACAAGAAGCAGCAGAACAGCAGGTTCAGGCAGGCAGGGGCTGCGTGGGCAGGCACGGCGGCAAGCGGGACGGCGGGCAGGCAGGCAGGCAGGGGCTGCCCCTTTCCCCTAGGCTCACCCCCCAGATCCATGCTCCGCCCACGTCTGCAGCCGTGCCGAATAACTTATTTGCATCTCCGCCCTTCTGCTCTCCAGCACACCTCCCTTCCCAGCTTGCAGTTCTGGAAACCCCCTCCCCACCAACCATGCGCACCTGCAGGCGCGCCGCCTTGCTCTCCATCTCAGCAATGCGTGCCTCCAGCACCCCCCGCACCTCGCTGCCTGCCGCGGCATAGTCGAGCACGTTGCGGCCGCGCCTGCCGGGGAAGGGACGGGGCGAGGTGGGTGGGAAGGGTTGGGGGGAGGCGAGGGCGAGGCTAGAGGCTGCAGGGCAGCAGCCTGCCAATTGAAAGCAGACATGTAGCAGCAACCCACTCCAGGCACACAGCACACGCCATGCAAAGCAGGGCTGTCTCACCGGTCGCGAATGGACACAGAAGCGCCCCTGTCCAGCAGCGCCTGGAGCGCCTGCCGTGCATTGTTGCCGGCCGAGAACATGAGGGCGGTCCTGCGGGGAGGCCAGCGGGCAGGCAGGGCCGGGAATGTTTAGACACAGTGCCCAGCCCCGCACAGAGCACAGCCCGCCCCAGCTAACGCTACAGCCACGGAGAAGCGTCGGGGTCCGGCAGCAGCCCCACCCCATCTTACGGAACACAACCAAAGAACAAACCCAAACCAGCAAGGGAGCTGACCTGCCCAGCGCGTCCTGCAGCTCCAGCGAGGCATCGTGGCCCAGCAGCAGCGCCACCCCCTCTGCACAGTCTGCCGAGGCCGCCAGCATGAGCGCGCTAGAGCCGTTGGGAGCCCAGGTGTCGCACACGGCGCCAGCACCCAGCAGGGCGCGCATGGAGGCCAGCGCATCAGGCGAGGCGTGGCCCGAGCACGCCAGCAGCATGGCGTTGAGCACCTGGGGCGGGCAGGGGGGGGAGGGAGGAGGCGGGAGGCATGGACAAGTGCGGGTTTGGGCATCAGCAGTGCGCCGCAGGCAAATAAGGCAGCATGGCGTGTGAGCGCAAGGGGCGGGGTGAGGAGGCAGGGGGCAGGGGGGCACAGCGTGGGCAGAGGTGGGGCGGGGCAGGGCGTGACAGTGAAGCGCTGGGAGGCGGCGCTGGCTGGGTCGCATGCTACTGCGGAAAGATGCGGCTCGGGCGCAGCCCAGCACGACAGCCTGGCCCCCTCTTCTCCGAACTGCACGACTGCACCGCCCTGCCAGCCGTGGGCTGCTGCCCGCCAAACACACACCATGCACGCGCTCATGCACGCCAACACCGGTGCCCAGGTGCCCACTCACCTCGCCCTTTTCAGAGGCTGCTGCGAGGTCCAGGGGTGTCTGCCCTTGGGAGTCGCGCTGCAGGCAGGCCGCAGGCGCCCGGCTGGCCAGCTGGAAAGCACACATCGGGATGGCGCTCTGCAATGCGTTGATGGGTGCAGCAGGGTAGCAAACACGAGGCTGAGCAGCAGGCAGAGGAGGGCAGGCACCCAGCCGCAGCCGGGTGCCGCAGCGGCAGGCAGCCGCGCCAGCGTCCGTGCGCGCACGGTGGCCGGCGCCAGCGCCAAAGGAGCTCTCTCTGGATGCAGCACTTCCGCACCCACACGGAGACAAGCATTGGGTGCAGCCGCAGCCCGCGTTTTGAAACTGTCGGCAGCAAGCGCAGACCTGGGCGGCGCAGTGCAGCGGCGTGCGCCCGTGTGAGCAGGCCGCCACGGCATCGACCTGTGCCTCCAGCAGCGCCTCCACACACTCCTCGTGGCCTGAAGCTGCGGCCAAGTGTAGAGGAGTCATGCCTGCGCGACGAGCAGAACGACAGTGGGGGCATGAAGGGAGGGCAGCGGCGGGGAGCGAGCGCAGGGCGCAGGGCACAGGGCGCCGACGGGTGCTGAACCCTGCTGCCGCCGCCGAGGGGGGCGGCCGCGGGCGCCTGCAACCTATCCCTGATGCCTTGGACCCTCGATCAGGCCGCCGCCAAGCGCCCCTGGGCCACTTCCCTGTTTGACCGAACTCGCCTGTTCCCGGCTCCCTGGCGCTGGCAAGGGTGTCGGAGTCCTGCAGGAGCTGTAGCTCTGCCTTGAGGAGGTCGGTAGCGCCCCCACGGGCCAGCCGCAGCAGCTTCCCTTCTGAAGTCATGCTGATCGCCAAGTCCTCTCTCTAGACGGCATGGAGGTCTGCCGGCAAGTCCCGGCTCGGTCTGAAAGCTGGGTACGGTGAGAAGGGAGGAAGCTTGATTCCCGCGTGCTGTGCTGGTGCCAGCTCAAGGGGCGGCGCAAGGGTTTGAAAGGCTTCCAACCAGCCCCGGCAGTTTTAAAACACACACGGTATGACCAACCTGAAGTGCGAGCGCGACAGCGACAACACCTGCCTAACCCCAGGCACTGCCCAAGCCGCTACTGTTCCGGCGCCATGGGCGGCACTGCAACAGGTTGGGTGCCGGCGCCCCAATGATTGTACTCCTTCCTGACCTTGTCATGCCCCACACACCCCATCTCCCAGAAATACCTTGCGTGCCACATGTTTGAGCAATTCACTCCCTAGCTTGCCTCTCTCCATTTTCCCTCCGTCACAACAATTGCAACCGCCTGCTCCCCTGGCATCCGCCATCCCCATTCCCCTGGCACCTGTTTCTGCGTGGTGCGTGCTCTCACAGTTCTGAACGGGCCTATAGTATGAATGGCATGGAAACCAAGACCGGTGGGAGGATAGGTCAGCTTCTTATTTTATTTCAGAAGAGCAGGAGCAGAAGCGCGATCTGGAATCTGGAATCAAGACCATGGGGCGGGAAGGATTGATTGGTGCGGTGGTGCAAGAGTTGGGGGAAAAGACAGGGCTGGGAGGCAGTTAAGCCCTACGCTCTGGAATCAGCTTGTATGGCAGGTGATAGTTAGGGTACTACACGTGGCATTGGAATGCATAGGGGTGACTCGCAAGTGGGATTCATGCATTGCGCAGTTGTGGAGCTGATGGGCGGCCGGGCTCACGCCAGCGCCGCCGCCTCCGCCGCCGCCGTGGCATTGGTGAGGAACTGGCAGGGGTGGTTTGCATACATCACAAACTCGCGCTGCCGCTCATTGGCCGCAATCTTGGCGCACCACTTGGGGAGCTCCAGGGTGGGCGGCTCCCAGGGGCCCGTCAAGCCTGCGGGCGGTCGAGTGTGGGGATGAGACGAGTGCAGCAACCATTGGCAGGGGCAGGGCTAGCAGTGCTAGGCTGCCGTGCCCTCTTGCAAGAGCCCCACACACTGGAGTGCACTGAAATGGCAGCGCGTGACCACTGCACTGGCCCAGGGCCCTCCTCCCTCCCTACCGCCCTGGGCGCAAGGCTGACTCACTTCCAAGCGGCTCTGGCAGCCTGTATGGGAATGAAGTAAACTCCGACAGCTCGGCTGCACAGCACCAGTAGGAGTGCTCCTTTGTGATCTGCCTCCACTGCTCCTCAAACGCAGCCGCCTGCGAGCTGTCCGCAAAGCCGGCCAGCAGCCCCGGGTGCAGGCCGCTGCAGAGGGAGGGCAATTGGCGCCAAAAGGGCCAGCAAGGGTGAGGGTAAGTCCGGGGTATGGTGGCCCACAGGCATGATAGAGCAGCACATGAGCTGGGAGAGCATTTGACAATACTGCGGGCGAACATTGCGCGTTCGGTATTGATGAGCACCTGCACATAACCATCTGCATTCCTCATTACTCCAGCACTCACTTGATGGCCAACACTGCCGTGGCATTGAGCGGCGCCACTGCTGCCAGCAGCTCCGCCTCCGTCATGCGCGG
>JAPTJF010000826.1:0-11205 GCA_029339195.1 Micractinium sp. NFX-FRZ
CGATTCAGGGGTTCACTGCGGGAGCCCGCAGCACAGCAGCGACCGCCCCCCGCAGTGGCCACGAGGGCACCTAGCTGGTTCACAGCTGGCAGCGCAGCGCAGCACTCACAGCAGCAAGCGAAGCGGGACGCCTCTATCTGCCGATCAGCTCTACGTTCCCTCAGCAGCAAATAGCATCAGCGCGCAGCCACCGAGGAAAAGTTTGAGGGAACGCGCCGACAGCCACGCCCGCTCGGCTGCCCTAGGGATCGCACAATCGCCTTGTCGCGATGATGGAGGCCGCAGTATCCCGTTTGGAGGCGGTGGCCAACCGGCTGGAGGCCTTTGAGGTGCGCGATGATCACTTCTGCGCTGCAGGACGCCGTTCGAGCATCCGGCCCTCCTGATCGTTCATACCACGATACTCAATGCAGGCTCGGCTGACGACGCTTGCACCGGGGGCCACATCACGTGCACCTGCGCCTGCCGGAGCCGCCCCTGCCGCTGCCCCGCCCGCTCCCGTTGCCGCGCCTACCGCGTCCCCTGCCGGTGCCGGCGGCGATGCCCTGGCCGCCTACCGTGCCCTGCTGGCGACGCAGCTGGGGAAGGTGGAGGGCGCAGCAGAGGCGGTGGGCGGGGAGGTGCTGAAGGCGACGCGGGTGCTGGCGGAGGGGTTCCGGCGGGAGGCGGTCGTGGTGGAGGCCATCGGCGCCTGCCGCAAGCCGACAGACGCTGAGCTGCAGGCGCTGGTGCAGCCGGTGGGGGAGCAGATGATGGCGGCAGGAGACATGGCCAGCGGGCCGCGCAGGTGGGTGTGCGGGCCCGCCCTGGGCAGTGCTTGCCGGCAGGCGCGTGCCCGCTGGCCTTCACCAGCACCTGTCCTGTGCTAGGCCTCCACTTCGGTGCCCAGTTGCCGTAGCTTTTGCACTGCTCTGAAGTGCACACTTACGAGGACCCCGCTCTCCCTGCCTGCCTGCGCGCAGCCCCTACCAGAACCACTTCAAATTTGTGTCCGAGGCTATGCAAGCGCTGAGCTGGGTGGCCTACACGGGGCCCAACTGCGGTGCGTGCGTCTTCGCAGGGCAAGACGTGCCCTGAACGGGGTGCGGAGAGGGAACCGGGTTCTGGATATCGCAGGGCTGTGGCACAGCCGTTCAAAGCCCTTCCAACGACCTGGCTGCCGGTTGGGCACCCGCAGCCTCAGAGGCGTCCTGCTGCATTCATCCAACACACTCTGCTGCCCCTGCCCTGAGCAGGCATCCGCCTGCCATCCCTGCATGTGGAGGACGCCAGCTCAGCAGCCGAATTCTATGCTAACAAGGTGCGGCCTGGGTGGCAGGGGCGGCAGCAGTCTCAGCAACTGCAGCAGGCCCTATGCAGTGAATGGCTTGGTGTGGCTTGCAGGGCGCGCACCGGCAGAGCCTTGGGTGCAGTGCCGGGGCTGCTGGACAAACCTGGTTCCTTCACTGCTGGTATGTTTTGCATCCCCATGTGCTGCAGGTGCTGGTTGAGTGGCGGTCCAAGGACCCCAACCATGTCCCATGGGTGCATGCTGTGAAGGAGCTGCTGGCAGCGCTCAAGGTGCGGCAGGGCAGGGCAGGGATGGGCAGTACAGAACAAGCAACGGCGGGGCAGGCAGAGTGCAGCAGGTACTTCACCAACCGCGTCCTTGCCCTCTCCACCAAACTGCACGTGCCCTGGCCTCTGCTGCTGCTGCCGCTGCTGCAGGGATTCTGCGCACGGCACTTCCCTGCCGGCCCTGCCTGGAATCCTGCCGGCACACCTGCCTCCCAGTTCAAGCCTGGGGCAGCACCAGCAGGCGGCGCAGCAGCAGCACCCGCAGCAGCAGCAGCAGCAGCAGCGCCGGCGGGCAAGAAGCCGGCAGGACCGCCGCCGCCGCCCCCGCCCCCGCCTCCCGGCAGCCTGCTGGAACGCAAGCCTGCAGCAGCAGCAGCGGCGGCAGCCCCAGCCAGCGGCAGCGGAGGGGGCAACGGCATGGCGGCTTTGCTTGCGGACATCAACAAGGGCGGCTCTGTGACCTCGGGCCTACGCAAGGTCACAGGTGGGTGCGGGGTGGTGGGGTGAGGGTGAGGGTGGGGTGGCAGAGGGCAGCAGGTCCACAGGTTTGGAGGTGCCATTGCGTCAAAGCAGTGCTTGCTCTGCATCTGCTGCTCCGGCTTCTTCTGGTTCTGCTCCCGCTACTGCTGCGCACTCAACACTGGCGCCGGCCGCGGTGCTGCAACCGCCGCTCGTGCAGATGACATGAAGACAAAGAACCGGGCAGAGCGAAGCGGCACGGTGCCCGCAGCGCCAGCAGCGGCGCCGCCGCCAGCGGCACCGGCACCGGCAGCAGCAGGCGGCAGGGCCAAGGCAGCACCATCCGGGCCGCCGCGCATCGAGTGCGAGCAGGGGCGCAAGTGGGTGATTGAGAACCAAGTAAGTGAGGCAGGGGGGGTGGGGGGGAGGGGGGGGCTGCCTGCCGGGGCCATGGCTGCTTGCAGGTGCACCCAGGCTGGCTACAGGCGCAGCACTTCCCCACCAGCAGCTCCCTCTCCCCCGCGCCAGCCTCACCCCCGCCTTCCTGCCACCCTCAGGTGGGCAACCGCGAGATAGTGATCGACCAGACAGAGCCCAAGCAGACCGTGTACATCTACAACTGCAGCGGCAGCACCATTCAGGTGGCAGGATGGCCTGGTTTGTGGTGTTCATGGATTTTCAATGCATTTTTGCCCTGAGCTGCACATATGGGAGGCTGGGCTGGTTGAAGGTGCTCATAGATTGTCACCCTGACCTGCACATCTGGGTCCCCAACTTCTTGTGGGATGCACTCTCCCAATCCTGCAGCAGCAATCACGCAAGGAGAGGCCGGGCAGGGGGGCAGCATTTCAGGGGCCCCAGCCGCCTGCCCGCTGCTTGCTCTTGCACGTGTCCTGTCCTGCAGCTGGACCCACACAATGACACACCCCCTGCACACCCTGTTGTTTATTGCCTGCAGGTGCGGGGCAAGGTGAATGCAATCACGATGGACAAGTGCAGCCGCACCGGCCTGCTGTTTGAGCAAGGCAAGTGATGGGCGCGGGACGGGGGAAGTTGCGGGGCGGGGGGTGGGGAACGGCATGCCTGACAACGGGTAGAGAAGGGGAGTGGATGATAGTGCAGGGGTGGGAGGGCCAAGTGCAGGGCAGGGAGAGGGCAAGGCGGGGGCAGGGAAGGGCAGGGCAGGGCAGGGGTGGTGAGGAGCCGCTGCACTGGCCGCCGGTCTGCTGGTCATCATGCCCCACCTGACCCCCCATGTTGCCCGCTTCCTCTCATTCCTGCCACTGATGCATGCACTGCCTTCTCTCCTTCCGTGCCCTGCAGTGGTGGCCACCTGCGAGCTGGTGAACAGCACCAGCGTGGAGGTGCAGTGCACGGGGGCGGTGCCCACGGTGGCGGTGGACAAGTGCGACGGCTGCCAGGTGGGGCTCGGCGGGGTGGCGCAGGTGGGAAGGCCTAGGATGGGCGGGTTTGGGTGGCGGGCAGAAGCGCTGCGGCATCCCTGCTGCCTGTCTTTAATCGCGCCCCCTTGCCCCTCATCCGCCCGCCTTTTGTTTCCTCGTGTCCCCACCCTTTGCAGCTCTACCTGCCGCGTGAGACAATCGAGTCCACAGACATCACCACCGCCAAGTCATCAGAGGTCAACGTCATTGTGCCGGGGGCGACAGGTGGGCATTCGAAATATAGTCGACGCCTCTTCAGGCCGGGCCGGAACAGGATGAGAGTGGGGACACGGAGGGTGGCTTGTGGTGCATGAGGGGCCGGGGTCGTGCAGCTGGGCCGGGGCGGGCAGGCTTTGCGTTGCCAGGTGCTATTCAGGCCGGCGCCGGTCGATGGGCGGCATGCCAGACACCTTCGCCCCCAAACCTCCCACCATCCCTCCCCTTTTATCTTCCAATCTGTTCTTGTTGTTGTTTGTGTGCAGAGGATGCTGAGCCCCAGGAGAGCGCGATCCCAGAGCAGTTTGTGTCCCGCTTCCGGGGCGGGCGGTGGGTGACCGAGCCGGTGGCGCACAGCGGCGCGTGATGCATGCGGCACGGGCCAGCGCTGCCCCCTGTGCTGCCTTGCTCTTGTGGCTGCTGCCGAAGACTGTTAAATATACGCTTTCTGGGGAACAGAAAAGTGCACAGATATGGCACCCGCACAAACAAGTTGGCGGTGCACAGCGTGCGGACCGAGTCCCACAGCATCAGGTCCACAGCTCACTCGGGCGCATCTGCGGGCACAAAAGAGCCGGCAGGAGCGTTGCCTGCCAGCCAGTCGGCCACGGCGGCCGCCACTTCGGTGCCCGCCTCTCCCACCAGCAGGTTGTGCCCCCAGCCAGGGAAGTACAGCACACGGGCCCCCGGTATCTGTGCAGCAATCAGCTGGGCGTTCTCCGGCGGCACGGGGGTGTCCTGCAGTTGGTGGATGGAAGTGGTTGGCGGTGGGGAGATTGAGGGGCAGCTTCATGAGAGAAAACCCTCCCTTCCTTCCGTGTACACCGTGTGCGCATCGTGGGAGGCGGCACGCTGGCGGGTGGGCGGTGAGAAAGGAGGGGCCAGACCCCCGGTCCACCATTCTGGCCGAACCCCCGGTTCCACCGCTCTTCCCCAGCCAGAAGTCGTGGGGTGAGGAAGCCAGCAGGAAATCAAGCCAATGGCACCAGCCAGCGGCCATTCAGTCCCAGCTGGCCAGCGGCGCACCAGGGTGCCGCCCAGCAGCAGCACGGGGCTCTCAACCTCTGGCAGCCGGTCCCACACAGTGGAGTCTGTGGTGGTGAACTCCTGCAGCAGGAGTGGGGGGCTGGCAGTGCGTAGCAATGGGGTGGTGTGTTATCCGACACCTGGCGGTGGCCACGCTGGGACCCAAAGCGGTGAGCAGGCAGCAAGGGCAGGGCAACGGAAAGAGGGAGCTGTGCATGACTGCGCACCTGATCAGCCAAGTACTGCGCCTCAGACACCGTCTCGTTGGCCTGTGGGGCAGTGAGGGCGGGTGGGGTGGGGGACGTGAGGAAGCGCTGCCTTTCATACCCCTGTTCCAGTGGGGGATACTGCTGCATCCCCTACAGCTCCGCTGCCAGCCAACCCCCAACCCCACCCCAGTACCTGCGTCAAGAATTCGGGCATCGCCACGAGCGACGCCACGTAAGCACAGGTGCGGTTTTCGAAGCTTGGGAGCTGAGGGGGGAAGACGACAGCCATCTGCGGTGTGTGGGAGGTGCACTCCAAGGAAGCATACCATGGGGGATGTGCTGGGGCCAACGTGCGTGCTGGGGAAGCGGATGGGGAAGCGCTTTTACGGGAGATGGAGGGCAGCAGGGGTGAGTTGAAACTACATCGTTGCAGGCGGCGGGCAGCTGTGCATCCCCCACGAGCTGTCCCCTCTGCCCGCCCCACCTGCTGCGTTTGGGTCAGCTTGGCAAAGGTGTCGGGCTGGGCGATGTCGGGCAAGTCTGGCAGGATGGTGTGGTTGGACCCTGCCATGGCGCCAATGCCAATCACCCGCCCCACACGCTCGCCGTGCAGCGCCGCCAGCAGCAGGGCGATGTCGCCGCCAGTGCTCCACCCCAGGATGTCTGCCCGGGTGACGTTGAGAGCATCCAGCAGCTGCAGCACCGAGTCTGTGGCACATAGAGCGGGCGGGGGGGGCATACGGTGGGCGGCAGGTGGGCAGGTGGGCGGGTCGGGGGTGGGAAGGTGGCAGGTGGGCAGGAGGGCGGGGGTTGGGAGGGTGGCCGGCAGATGGGCGGGCTGGGAGAGTGAGGATGGCCGGCAGGCAGGCGGGAGCTGGCACTAGGCACTGCCCCCCGCCTCCCTCCCTGCACCTTCCGTGCAAGCAAGCAGCGGCGCCACGTGCAGGTGCACGCCCTGCAGCGCTGCAGTGTAGGCTGTGCCATTGGCGCTGCGCTTGTCGACGTGCAGCACAAACGTGAAGATAGTGTCCATGCATTGGTGCAGGAAAGCCACGCTGCCGCTGCTCTCGATTGTCTGCGCGTGCTGCCCTACTGCATTTAACACTGCTGCAGCGGCAGGCAGCGCGGCCGCTGGCCAGGACAGCAAGCCTGCCAGTTCTGCTTCGCCCAGTGCGGATCCAGGTGCCTGCTGGCCTTCCAGCGCCTCCACTGCATCCACGATGGCCCTGCCCAGGGTGGCCAACCCAAATGAGCACGCTCGGTGCGCTTTGAACGCCTCGTTATCGCTGCTGCCGCCAGACGCTGCCTCGATGCGGTGCCCCAGCGCTGCGGTGGCACCGCCGTGCTGCCCCAGCTCTCTGCGCACATTGGATCCAGGCTGAGGTCAGGATCGTCCGACTTCGAGCCTTTTCGAGGGGCTTTAAGCATCCAGGCAGAGGGACAAGCTAGGGCCTTTACCATGGGCCTTTACCTGAGCAGAGCAACCAGCTGCTGTCGCGCCCTTCTGTTGGAGGACCTGCTCAGCAGGCCAATGAGCTCCTCAAGATGCCCATTCAGCTCTCGGCAGCTGCTGTTGAAGCGCTCCGAGGCCTCCCCGCCAGCCGCTGGCACCCTGCCTATCTCGGAGGCCAACACGCCCAGCTGCTGCTGCATGGCGCTCTCGTGGCGCGATCAAGGCTATCGTGGCGCGGTCAAGCCAACGAGGCAGGAATTGAATGCCTGAAACAGGGGACAGCCTCATGGGACGGCGGGCACGGCGGCCGGCATGACAGGGCAGTTCCGCAACAGGTGCAAGTGTGAATCGTTGCCAAGCTTCCATGTGTCATGACAGTGTTCTTGAGCCTAGAAGGCACAGGTATGGGGACAATGCCGGCGTAGCAATCTTCATGTTGACACGTTGCCAGGGTGAGCAGCATACAAGCGGGTGGGCGCCATCATGGGCGACCCTGCACACAATGGAGCGGGGCGCGGTGGCATGCCAGCAGGGCACAAGAACTAATGAACTTGAAGCCAGGCTGAAAGCTGTGTTGCTGATTGGTGTGTGCGGCGTGTGATGCAACAGGGAGGAAGCGACAGACTGCCTTACATTGAGCGGTGCCTGGTGGGCCCCCGGCGCCCGCCACCTGCCCTGGGCTCGCGGCAGAGACAGTCATGCTGCCTTGCGCATGAGGCACGCCGCCTGCTAGGTTCAACCTGTACGTTCAACGTGCAGTCCCACAACACAAAGGATAGTCATTATCACACGCCCTCGGGCACGCCTTGCTGCTGTGCCTGCTGTGCATGCCCCTCAGTTGGCAGCCAGACACCTCAGGCTGTGTCCTGCCGACTATCCATGCCTCTCTGCACTCTGCTGTCCTGTTTATCAGCACGCCTGAAGGACTCAACTCTCAGCCGAGAGGGACTGCCGCTCCGGACGAGCAGTCAGTGCTCCCTTTTAGCTCCATGGCGACCCGTCTCACGATCTCTGTGCTGCCAGACGACCTGCTGGGCCGGGTGCTAGCCCTGGCGTGCGCCCCTGAGGTTCGCTGGAGCAGCGAGGGCTTCGGGAGGATGGAGGACGCCGCTAACCGGTGAGAAAAGCCGCGCCTGAAGCCTTAGATGTGCGGCATGAGGGGTGGAGAGGGAAGAGGCAGCTGCCGAGGCGGAGCTGGTGCGACGGCCGTCAAGTCGCCCCGCCACGAGTGCCCCGCCACTCTCCCACTCCGCCCGCCCCATCCTTGCAGCACTGCCGCCGCGCTGGTCTGCAAGCACTGGCAGCAGGTGGTGTTTCAGGAGCCCACACTGTGGAGCAAGCTGTCACTCAGCGCGTATGACCTCCAAGGCATGGGCAGCGCTGACGTGGCGGAGCGCCTGGCCTGCAAGACTGCCCTGCTGCGGCGCACCGCCGGCCACGTGGCAGAGACGACTGTCCGGGGCACCCTCAAGCTGGAGGCGGCAGCAGCCAGAGCTGGCGGCAGCTGGCAGCTGCGGGATGTGTTTGACCTGCTGCAGCCGGCGGCGCTGCGCACGCTGACCTTTGAGCTGGGCGGACCGGAAGTTGTGCAGGCACTGCCCCGCTTCACGCGCCTCACCGCGCTCCAGATTGGCAGCTCTGTTTACAATGAATACCAACTGTCGCCCCCACTGCCAGCATCAGCCGCGGCTGTCTCCCAGCTTACTGGGCTGCAGTGCCTGCACTGCTGTGGCGCGAGCATGCCGGCAGCCTTTGTAGACAGCATCCCCGCACTACAGCTACTCACCTTCCTTGCTCTCGAGTCGGGGGCGGAGCTGCCGCGGGGCATCCGAGAACTCACCGCGCTGACACGGCTCGAGCACGTCTCTTTGCTGTCCGACGCAAGTGCCGTCCTGGTGCCGCCTGAGCCTGCAGCATTCAGGGGCTTGAAGCGGTGGCACCTTCGAGCCGGCGCATTTGGAGGGCTGCAGGCAAGTGCACAGGGCGTCGAACCGACTCTTGATCCTCCCTGCTCTCATCACCTTGTTCGCGCTCTTGCCTGGTCTCCCTCCCTGCCCCAGCTCTGTCCCACGTGTTCTGCAATGCATGCAGATGGCAGGGGCTCTGCTGCGGGAGTGTGCGTCTCACAACATTGATGATTGGGTTATTGCGCTCACTGGTGTGACACACCTGCCAGACTTTGAGGCTTTGCTGGCAGCGGCTATGCCTGCTGAGCACCCCTCCCGGAGTCTGGCGCTTGAGATGTATAGAGAATACAACCCCGCTGCAGCTGGCCTGTGGGGTGGCAGGTATTTGACCCACCTACAAGGCCTTCTCTTGAGGCATTGCACTGATGAGGCAGCTGACACACTGCTCGCCCAGGCATCGCACATTACCACTTTGCGTATGGAATACTGCCCGCATGAGCAGCTCGCAGCTAGCCTGATAGGCATCAGCACCCTGAAGTGTCTGTCAGTCTTTTACAGCGGCATCGACGACATACCTGGCGGCCGCTACCTGCACGGTGCGTGGCCAATGGCTTACCTGTGCCAGCCAGCCGTAGCATGGCTTTGTGATGCGCTCCATGCCTGCACAGTGCATGCCCTCCGCCTGGACACAGCAGCGAGACACATGCACTGAAGTGTGCGACTGTGCCGCTTGCAGGTCTTGAGAGCCTGAGCTTTGAGGGCTGCAACCTCTCACACATCTCTCCAGCTCTAGCCACCGCGACCTCGCTTTCCAAGCTGGAATTCAACAACTGCCCGAAGCTGTCACTCACCTGTGAGGGTGCTGCCCACCTGGACCTGCCCAACCTCAAGGAGCTGACCCTTATGCAGCTGGACCTAGAGCACCTCCCGCCTGGCCGCTACCTCGCAGGTGTGCACTCAAACCTCTGCTTGCCCACCAATGCTTGGTTTGCAAACTTCAGCTTAAAGATTGTGACTGTAGCACTGCTCACTGCAGGCCTGCGGGAGCTCGACCTCTTTGCCAACGACTTCGCGCGCCTCCCGCCTGCGCTCTCTGCCGCCACCTCCCTGACGAGCTTGGTGTTGTCGTTCAATTTCGACCTGGCTCTGACAGAGGCTGACGTGGACGCCACACTGGCACACATGACGCAGCTGCAACGGATACAGTTAGAAAAGGCCGAGGACGAGGAATACAAACACATCAGCGAAGCTGCTCTCGACTATGCCCTGGCAGTCATGCGCCGCAACCAGCCCAATGCGCAGTTTTCTTACTAGCGACCTGCCTTGCTGCCTGTCACGCACATTGATCTTGCAGAACCAGCCATTCTTGCAGTTAGGGTGCTCGTATGGTGCCGGACCTGCACTGCCTGCCTCCTTCCCATGCCGCCGCAAGATTTGCGGCCATGTTTGATGCATTTCGCCCGCACAATTCCTCAAGTAGCTAAGCAGCATCTCCAGAGCAGCACAAGGATGAACCACTGCCAGCCTGAGGCGCATACGCAACTGTCTACAGCTGTTCTCCAACTTAATCCACTGGTCATTCTGCCAGGCTAGAAACCTCCCAGGCGGGCTGAATGGAAGGCAGGAAAGCATGTGAGGCTCTGCTTTCACAGACACTGGGATGAGGGGGGCAGGCACACTGGCAAAGAAGCTGGCTAGCACAGGCCTTGCTTGCAGGTGCAGGTGCAGGGGCGGGGGCGGGGGCTGGACAGGGGCGCTGCCCACTTGGGTGCTGGCAGGAGCCTATCACATAACCTCGATGAAATTTTCTTCAGGCAGTGATAAGCAGCGTGAATGTCACTTCTGTCGAGGAGCCAGTTGACACCGGCCCCGCTACACCTGCCGCCACGACGCGCCCGCTGCGTCGCCCCCGCCAGGGCTTGGCGTGCTCACAAGCCACACTTGCGGCGCCCGACAGCAGGCAATTACCTTTCGGATGCTTCGCACGGCCTTCCACTCGTGCAGGGCTGCCGCAGCGCGCACTGGGGCACTCCCGTTTGCGCTTACTCACACACAACCCGGCGCCCGTCAAGCGGCGATCAATCCCCTTTGCGTTAAAACTACCATCGGTCCCAAGCGACAGCCACCCGGCAGAGCCGCGTCCACCACCCACACCGCCTGCGCTGCCGCCGCTGCTGGCACTGCTGCCCCTGCCGCCATGCCGACCGAGCGCCTGCCTGGCGAGTGGGAGTCCCCCATCACTAGCGAGCTCATAACATCAGCGGTGAAGACGGCGGAGCATGCCCAGTGCAGACTGGCACTATATTGGTTCAATCTGTGATGGGCTGCCGCGGCCCAGCGCCCCTGCTTGGCACGTCCCGTCCTCCGCCCCGCACCGCCCGGCCCTCCACCCTCCTCATCCTGCCCTGCCCGCCCCCGTTGGCACCCCTGCAGACCAAGGCGCTGGGGGCGGTGAGCTTTGCTGCCAATGGCGATCTGTTCTGGCTGGAGGGGCGGCCGGCCGAGAAGGGGCGTGTGGTGCTGGTACGCAGGTGAGCGGGCTGCCAGCCGCGGGTGGCACAACCGCACTGCTAGCTGGCAATGCTGGCTGACACACCCTTATCCAGGAATTGCCTGCTTGGTGTGGACATGTTTGCATGCACACACCTGTACTCTCGTCAACTTGCGCGGCACGCTCCCTCCCCCGCCCACCCGCAGGCCCGCCGCCGGCGGCGCCTTTGCCGACGTCACGCCCGCCCCCGAGAGCGGGCTCAACGTGCGGACCCGCGTGCAGGTGCGCTGCTTGCACCTCCAGGCCACCGCCGTGCACCGCTGCTTGCACCGCTGCTTGCACCGTGGCTGCTTGCACCGCCGTGGCACTTTTGGGTCGCAGCTGGTGTGACATATACCCCCTATATGAGCAGGGCCCCCCCCCCCCCCCAGCTGCAGGAGAGCTG
>JAPTJF010000827.1:0-11188 GCA_029339195.1 Micractinium sp. NFX-FRZ
ATCCTTCATCTTCTTATTCGTACTCTTCTGCACTGCCTGCAGTTCCGTAGATGATGGCCCGAGGCCCTGCACTGCCTTAAGTGCTGGTGCTGAGTCGCCTAGCACAGTATGCCCCGATGCATGCTCGCGCCGGAGCGCAGCCCCCACTGTGATGCCCCACGCTCGTTGGCCGCTGCCACGGTGGAAGGCCGCATGGGACAGTCAGCTTATATTAGTTTAAGCTTTATACTTATTATTATGAACTTAAAATGCGAATGAAGTCCTTGCCCTGCGCCAGCAACCCGCTCCTCGTGCTGTGGTCCCAGGCTGCATGCTGCTCACAACGGGCGCGGGCATGGGTGCAGACTGCGCTCTTTATGGAATCTATCAACCTACTTTTATATGAAGTATATGTGTGTTATAAGACCTATGTAACTTAATTTATCAAGAAACCAGCACAGACTTTGAACGGACGTGTGCCTCTGCACGTCGCGGATTATTTGCCCGAAATGTGTCACTTGGGATGAATGCCGGTGTGGAAGTCACTGATAGGCGGGTTATCGGTTTGTGGTTTTGTCGGCAGGCAGGCAGGGAAAGGAGCAGGGACAGGAGACCTGGCGGACCGTTATTTTTTGGTCCTGCTTATTTTATTGTCCTGCTTATACAAAAGGGAAGAGGAAAAGCATGTGGGTCGACTGTGTGGAGTCTGAGTTGAATTGTGTAAATTGTGTATGGGGGGTGCACTTATTGGGGGGTACACTGGTTGAGGGTCCGGGGCTCCACGCCCCTGGCAAGCGCGCCCCGAAGGCGGCTGCGAGCCAGCAGGCAAGACCCCTGCCTGCGGCGGCCCAGCAAGTGCAGCTCCGGCAGCAGTACTGGCCGGCCCGGGGCCCGTTCACACGGCCACCATCTGCCGGCACGCCGCCAGCAGGGCCGCCCACGCCGTCAGCCGCACGCCGGCGCCCTGCGTCGCCTCCCGCGCAAGCTCTAGAAAGCTCACAGATCCGTCCAGCAGGGCGAGCACCTGTGCAGGGGTGCTGACCCCGGCCTCCACCAGCCAGCGGAGCTGCAGCGTGCGGGGGCGGAAGAAGAGGAAGGAGATCACAGTCTGGAGGCGTGAGAACTTATCGACCATTGGCACCAGTCAGCTACTAGCAGCGGGCGGGGAGTGTTGCAGGGCAAACTGAGCTTGCAGCGTGGCACAGGAAGGGGCGGGCCAAGGGTGAGGTTGCACCCATGCAGTGAGGCGCCGCCAGAGGCAGCAGGCATGCTGGGGGCGAGGCGCCGCCAGGGGCAGCAGGCATGTTGGAGTGAGGCGCCGCCAGGGGCAGCAGGCCGCCATGTGGTGCTTTCCTCAGGTGCCAACTCACCATGGCAGCCTGCCCAGCTGGGTTGCTGGCAGGGATGGCCTGGGCAATGGCGGAGCACACTGCACAGGCAGGCAGGCAGGCAGGCAGGCAGGGGAGGGAGGGTAAGTGAGGCAGCCTGCCAAAAACAGGCTGACAGGCTCGGCAGTAGCAGCGACAAGGGGGGGGCACGGGCGCCCGCCCCACAAAGCAGGCGCGCTGCCACACCAGCAGGCATGCGGGCCAGCAGGCACGCACACCAACGAACGGAGGCGCGCAGGGCGCAGCGGCAGGCAGCTGTGCAGCCACCACACTGCCTACATTGGGTGCTAGGCTGCTCCAGCTGGGGAAGTGCCTGCAGCGGCTGAGAGGCAGGCACGCAGCCTGCGCTGGCGTCACCGCTCGTCCCGCCGTGAGTGCCGGTATGCCCCAGGCTGCCGTTCCCCCCGCCATCCGCCGGCAGAGACCGGTCGCTGTCGCCGCTGCCGGCCCCCATGCTGACGCCGCTGGCCGGCAGCGGTGGTAGGCTCAAGAGCAAGCTGCCCAGGGCTTGGGCATCAAATGCCTGCAGCTGCGGCAGGAGTGCCTCCTCGGCTCCCTGCTCCTCCGCGGCATCCAGCAAGCTCCCAAAAATGTGGGCACCAAACATGGGGGCTAGCACGCCAGGGTGCTGCTGCCCCTCCTGCTGCGGCAGCCACCCCGCCGCAGCCAGCGACAGCGCGCCGCCGGTGCCCTGCCCGGCGGCGCCAGCGGCTGCCTGCGCCGGCGGAAGCTGCTGCTGCTGCTGCTGCTGGGGGTGCCGCAGCAGGTCTTGTGCCGCGGCTGCCGCGCTTTCCTCGGCCTCCCGTTGTGCCAGCCGCGCCTGGTAGGCACAGTGACGGCAGCCTGCCTTGGTGCAAGTGGCCGCGTCGTGGGAGTTTTGGTCGGGCCCCGCCGCCCCCGCCCCGGCGGATGCTGCCAGGCTGCGGGCGTCGATGAGGGAGGCAAACGAACCCAGCATGGCCGCGCTGCGCTGCTCCCTCGAGGCACTCCACTGCTTCCTCGGCTTCTGAAGCAGCTCCCCCACCACATGCATGAGGGCGTCAGCCGTGGACAAGGCCGCCGCCTCTGCCGCCTGCTGTGCCTGCTGTGCCTGCTCCAGGGTGAGCGTGCCGCCATGCCCGGGCGCCGCCCCTGGCGCCGGCCCGCCCGCGGCCTCCACCGCTGCCGCCGCCGCGCCTGCCGCACCGCTTCCCGCCGCCGCTGCCCCCTGCTGCTGGCCTGCCTGCTGCCTGGGCTGCAGCTCTCGTAGGAGCGCGTGCAGCTGGGTGGAGGTCGAGGCCTCGCTGCCATGGCACCCCAGGCGGCGCACCAGCTCCGCCTGCCCAGTGGCCCTCCACACAAGCAACTCTACGAGCTGCAGGCACGGGAGGCACCGGCACTGCTGTTCATGGCAAGCACAAGGAAGGAACAACAAGGAGGCGGCAGGGGGCGTGATGGCCGGCCACTAGAGCGCGGCCTGAAGCTGCAGGCAGCAGAGCACCGGCATTGAGGGGAAAAGGAGCAGAGGGAGAGAAGGAAGGGCACTGGGGGCCGCGCACTGGACACCTTGGCTTCCTGCAGGAGTCAGCCTAGTTGGGAACATGCATGTGTTGAGGTATCCTTGTTTTATGCTTGGGCAGTGCGGCAGGCCCGTCGATTGCAGACCTGGGGGCAGGCTACAGACAGGGCGCAACATGAGGCAGTGGGGCGCTGCGTCAACTTGGGGGTAGTGCAGTGAAGCACACAAAATGGGGATGCACGGGGCAGCCTGGGAGGGAGGGAGGCGGGCAAGCACTGGTGGCGGGGCGGCACGGCGTGGGCCCGTGCGGGTGCAGCTCAGCAGATTGAGTGGGTGACACGTGCTGGGCGTCATGCAATGCCCCAGATGAGCACAGCTGCCGCGTTGCCATGCAGGCACCCCGCAGAAGGACAGCCAGCATTTTTGCGCTGGATCCGCCCCACCCCGCCCACCATTGACACGCATCGCTTGGTGTGCTGGATGTCGTGCAGCTGAGCACGCGTGGCCTGCCCCAGGTCGAGCTCCCAGGGGACTGGGCTGTGCATGCGCGCCTGCGCTGGCAGCTGCTCCCGCAGCATCGGCTCCCACTGCTGCTGCCCCGCCTCTGGGAGCACCGAGCCGCCTGGCACAGAGTTGGTACGCAAGAGGGTGCCTGCTGCAAGGGCTGCGTGATGCTGGGGGGCAGAGGGGGCGGAGATGGAGGCGGGGAGGGGCGGCAGGAAGGTGCTCCTACCCTGCGGTGGCGGCATCTGAAGCTGCTGCTGCTGCGGCTGCTGCTGCTGCCGCTGCGATTGCTGCCGCTGCTGCTGCGGCGGCGGCATCTGAAGCTGCTGCTGCTGCCGCTGCTGCTGCTGCTGCCGCTGCTGCTGCTGCTGCTGCTGAGCCCCCGCCAGCACAGTAGAGGACTGGTGCTGGCTTCCAGAGGAGCCGCCGGACTGCCGCTGGCTCTCCGGCATCCGCTGAGGCGCCGCCCCGCTTTGGGGCCGCTCAAGCGGCTCACTCCCGCCACACACAGGGCGGGCAGCGTCCCTGCAGGGCGTGGGCAGCGCATGAGCAGGCGTTAGAGCCAGGGTGCTGCTGGCAGGCGGGCCGGCTGCCTAACGGCTGCAGGCAGGCAGGTGCACTCGGAAGGGTCGCCGGTCGGCTGCACCAGCGCTGCAACAGCCCAGCGAGGGCCAAGGGCAACAGCTGGTGCCTCCGCTGCGCACCGGCGTATGTCGACTCCCAGTGGTGCCGCCCCATTTGTGCCCTCCTCCTCCTCCTCCCCCCCCTCCTGCTGCTGCTGCTGCTGCTCAAGGCCGGATCCCTTTTTGCGCAGGGTCTGCAGGTGCCTGCAGCACAAGGGAGAATACGCAAAGCGTGCCAGGCTAGGCGGACCAAAGGGAGCAGCAGTTTATGGCCTCCGGGCCTGGCGGAGCGCAGGCAAGGCAACGTGCCCGATAGCAAGCGAGCCTGCCAGCACATGCAGCGTGCCAGCAGTGGCAAGCATGCTTGCCGCTTGGCTGGCCGTGCGTGGCGCTGCGTGCGGCCCCCCCAAACCGCATGCCCCGCTGCGGCGCAAGCACACACAGGCTGCGGGTGTCAGTCGCACCCCCGGCCGCTGCGACTCACCACTTCACATTCTGCACACACACAAAGGGGGTTTGGCGGCAGGTGTGAAGGTGAGCACAGCAATTTGCAGCTCCCCCCGGCGCCCGAACGCTCCCCCCTGCAGGCAGCAGGCAGCGGGTCGCCCACCAATGGCCCGGCAGTGCACAGCTGCCAGCAGCAGGCCCCTTCTGTTCACTCCACCCTCCCTGCAGCTCCCAATGTACGCCCTGCCCCCCCACAATGCCCATGCCATGTCAGCCTTCCCACCTGCATCGTCAGCATGGAGTAGTCTGGGTGCAGTGCCTCCCAGATCACCTTGGGCCGCGCAGCGTGCACGCCACCCAGCTCCGCCACCACCCGGTCGAACGCCTCCTTGAGCCTGCAGGCCACGGCAGGCAGCGCAGGCAGGTTTGGGGTGAGACTGGGGGCAACGCCTCTTCCGCCCAGCCCGGCCCATAAAGCAAGCAGGCAAGCAAGCACGCAAGCAGGCAGGCAGGCAGGCAAGCAGGCACCACAAGCAGACAGCGACCCTCCCCCGCCGCCCCACCTTCCAGTCCATCGCACGGGGCCGTCGGCGGTGCTCAGCCACTCCTTGGCCCGCTCCTCCCGCTTGCGGTGCGCCTGGAGGTGCCTGCATGGTGATGGCGACGATTGTGAGGGTGGGAGGGTGCTGTGGATGGTGATGAAATCAATGCTGGAGGGATGGGTGCTGTGGGCGGTGATGATATCAATGCCGGTGGGAAGGGTGCTGCAGGTGGCACCCGCTCAGGGCAGTGTGCACAGGTGCAGCACATATGGCGGGGCGCGCTCGCAGTGCATGCGGCGGGCGGGCGGGCCCAGGAGGATGCCTCGCCTGCAGCTTGCGCCAGCACCCAACATGCCTGCGGGCTGACCCCAAGGGCTGGTCTCAGGCGCTCCCGGCTTTGCCCTCAACCGCCCCGATCCGTGACATGCCATGTGCAGCTCAGAAGGCACAGCATGCTGGCGCCAAGACAGCAGCGGCAGCGGCACCACCGCCCAGGCACGCAGGGGACGCAGCACCGCACAGCAGCAGCAGATGCTGCAGTGCCCCCCCTGATCCACCTCACCATTTGATGTTCTGCACGCAGGCAAGGGGGTGACAGCGGGAAGGTAATGCGGTGGGTGCTCAACGCAATCCTCGCCAGGCTGCCGGCCACCGCCCGTATTGGACCTGCCGACCGTTTCGGGTGCCGGCTCCAAAGCAAACACACACACACACACACACACACAGCACCCACAAAAAGCAACGCACCTGGACCTGGAGTCCCACATCTGGGAAGAGCGGCTGAAGGGCGAGCAGCACCTGCTTGGGGCGGGCCTCGTGCACGCCGCCCTGCCGCGCCACCTCCGCCTCGAAAGCCGCCTCCAGCCTGCGCCCAACAAGGGTGCTCAGTGTGTGGCATGGCATGCAACACAGGAAGAATGATGCAGGGCAGGCGCCTGGACCTGCGCGTACTCGCTGCGCAGCGCGTGGCGGCGGCAAGCAACTCCGTCCGGGCGGCAGCGCCGGCAGCTCCTGCCTCTCGCCAGCGCGATGTCTGAGGCTGTACCACCCTTGCATGCCCGACGTCTCTTCTTTGGACATGAATTCGCCGGAGGGGGGTTGCCATTGAGTGGGCGAAGTGCCCGGCTCAACACCTCCGCCCCTGGTCTCGCAGTAAGAAATCCCTAACTTGCCTGCCGGCCCACTTTATTGGTGCCGCCTCCGTCTCTCTCGCCATCCCCTGTTGTGTTCCCCCACTTGCTCCCAGGGCCGCCTCAAAGCCTCTCAATCATATAATCACGCATGGCATCGCGGAGGAGCAAGTGTCAGCGTGATCGACACATTCTGCTAGAAGTTGCATGTGGGGAGGTGGGGTCCCCACCTTACCTCACCTGCTGGTTCCATTCCTGTGACCAGTACATGATTCTCACAAGAGAGTGCCCACCCTTGAAACACCAAGTTTTCAGCTGCTGTAAGCCCCAGACCTCGAAACACTTCGGCCTGCAAGCACGTGGGCAGACGGCCGCAACAACTCGCCGAACTTGCTGCCTTACAGCCGCCGCAGGCGGGAGTGCCCACAAAAGCGCCATCCTAGCCGGCCCTAAATGGGCAGCAAAACCGCGCTGGCACAAACATGTGCTGGACCTCCACATGAGGGAGAGCATGCCCCTGTTGGCTGGAAGTGCAGCTGCCACAGCGCGTGGGGGCTTGCCAAGAGAGCCTAGCGTGGCAGCCAGCCCTCCTCCGTGACGTCCTCCTCCCCGCCGCCTGCCCCGCCTGCAGCCGCCTGCGCCTCCTGGCGCCGCTCTTGCGCCACAGCCGCCGCAAGCTCCGCACCCCAGTCCACCGTGTCGGCGTCCTGCTGGGGCGGGGGCGCTGCCGCCCGTGTCCCGCCGCCCCTGGGTGCATGGAGAGGGGCCGGCCGGAGGGGTGGGCCGGGTGGGGTGGCTGGGACGGGGCTGCGGTGGGGCATGTGGCACACACGCCCCCTGCCCGCCAGCCAGCACTCCCGACTGGCTGGCAGCCCGCGCCAACGTGGAATGCTTGGGCGGCGAATCAGCTCGCTGGACAGCCAACACAGCCGGCAGTTGCCGCGGCAAGAAATCACCTTGACTGGAGCACCGCCAGGCGGGCCGCCAGCTCATCCATCTGCTCTGCCTGCTGCGCCTCGGCATCCTGCTCCTCCGCCCGCTGCTGGGCCTCGTGCAGCCCCTGCTCCTGCTGCTGGCGCCGCAGCTCGTGCCGCAGCTGCCGCTGGTGATGGCTGGCGTGGTGCCCGCTGTCGGCGCCGCCGCTGCCGCTGGATTCCACGCTGCCAGGGCCGGGGCTATGGTGAGCCTCCGCGTGCGCTGGGTGCGCTGCGTGCCCGCTGAGGCTGCCGGTGCTGCCGCCCAGGGGCGACGGCGCGTGCAAGTGGCCGCTCAGGCTGCCGCTGCTGCCGCCGTGGTGCGGGCGGGGCGGCAGCTGGAAGCGGACCGTGTCCTGCCCGGCGGCTGCCGCTGCCTCTGCTGCTTCCGCCGCTGCCGCGATGGCCGCGGCGTGGGCGTGCCCGGCAATGGGGGGCGTGCTCGTGCGGGAGGGGCCATCGTAGGGGCTTACGCTGCCCTCGTGGTCGTGGTCGTGGTCATGATCTGCAGGAGGGCAAGTGGGGAGGAGGGGGAAGCAAGGATGGCGTTGGGGACCAACTGCTGATTCCCCAGGGCATTACTTGCCCGGCCCTTGTGCTGCCACCACGCGCATGCTCCTCGTCGCGCTGGTCACACTCACGGGGCGGCAGGAAGGAGGGGGCAAACGAATGCCGGGCGGCTGAACCGGATGGGGTTGAGGCAGGGCAAGGAAGAGGCACGCACAGCCAGCACCCACTGGTGGCAGGCGGTAGCGAGAGGAGGCTGAGGCCATCCAGGGCGGGTATCCGGCATGCCAGGTGCCCATGCCGGCTGCGAAACACACCGGGTTGCTTGCTGCGATGCGCTCACCGGCTTCAGGGTTTGTGGTGTTGGGCAAGGGCAGCAGGGAGGGTGCCAATCCCGTTTGCCGCAACCAACCAGTCAACTGGCACGCTGCCCCCGTCTCTGCCCCCCTCGCCCCACCCAACCCAGGCACCCCCCCACCTGCATCCGAATCGTCGTGGTGCGAGATGAGGAGGCAGATGTTGGCTCGGTGGCACACCTCCTCCTGCCCGTTGTACCCCAGAGCCAGCGCAAACTCCTTGCTGCTCATGCCCTGCAGGGGCACATGGGTCAAGCGGGCATGCATGCATTCGTTGGAGTTTGGGGCCTGCATCGCATGTTCTCGCGGCGGCAAGCAGACTGCGAGCCCAAACACAGGCGATTCGTGGATGGTCTTCAACTCCCACAGGTCCGAGATCAACACCTTGCTGGCCTTGTCCTGCAGGGTGGCAGCATCCCCGACAAATCGTGTCGTGTGCAACTCAATGCATCGCACCTCGTAGACTAAGGGAACAGAATCACGAGTGGGCATAAAAACGCTGAAACCTGCTCACCTGCACCTTGGCAACCTCATCATGGTTGTAGTTGATGAGGGCCCGCGCAAACTCCACTCCCTGGGCGTCGCACAGAGCCACCGCATCCTGCAGCGATGGTGGCAGCCGGCAGCATGCGGTGGGTGGGTGGAGTGGGCGGGGTGGGCAGGGGGGCACAAACCCCATGCCCTGGGTGCGACGCCGAACGCGGCAGCAGGGCCAAGTGCGTTCGAGCCAAACAGGAAACACTGGCGGTGGCGAACCGCAACATGGGCAGTGGTGCAGCAGTACCAGTGAGGGCATGCAGCGGTGCAGAGATGGGAGGGCGAGAGCCACAGGCGGGGCCGGAACACCCCTGGGCTGCAGCTCCACCGCTCAGGCAATAGGCGGCAGCCGGGCCTGGGGCGCACACCAGCGCGGGTGCAGGCTGCCACCCTGCACCTGGCAACGCACCGGGCGCCAGAAAGCCTGGCTGCTACTGCAACGCCCCAACCTGTTTCGCCCTCACCTGCGGGCAGAGGCCCACGCATGCACTGCAACAGCCCAGCCTGTCTCCCCCTCACCTGCGCCTCGAAATCCCCCCGGATGTGCACGATGCCCGCACTGAACAGGCTCTTCTTGCGGTCCTGCACCGCCCGCCGCGCGCCGTCGTCCAGCCACACCTCGCCGCGCACCGGCACGCTCAGAATCCAGCGCTTGCGGCCCCTGTGGGGGGAGGGGGCAGCAGGGGATGGCAGGGAGGAATGGGGTTGGAGGCAGGGAGGGTGAGGAGGCAAGGCTGGAAGGCAGCAGCGGGCCGGGATGGTCAGGTTCCGGGCTGGTAACAGAGGAGCCCCGGGTGTGCCGGGGCTGACCCCCCCTAGCAGGACCGCAGGCCTGCCCCACAGCGAGGCGACCTGTAGGCACCGCCCCCCTGACCCCGTGCCCCCGCCCCCTCACCGCAGGGGCGCGACTGTGGGGTGGAACAGCGTGCCGATGCGCTCGCCGGCGATGATCTTCAGGATATTGGCGGGGTCGGCGGCGGAGCAAATGACCATGCGGCAGCCGGCGGCGGTGGCGATGCGTGCGGCGGTCAGCTTGGTGGCCATGCCGCCCGTGCCCCACTGCGTGCCCTTGGTGCTCGTGTCCACCTGCGGGGGTGGGAGGCGAGGGGTGGGGTGAGGTTGGGTGGGATGAGGTGGGGTGGGGTGATCAGGGGCGGTGGGCTTGGCATCATGTCTGGTGCCCCACTGAGTGCCTTCCGTGCTGGTCTCCTCTGCGAGCAGAGGGCAGGGCCGGTGCTGGTTTCTTCTATTGCAAGTGAATGGGGGACCGAGCATGCCACGCTAGGTGGGCTGCTTGTGCTGAGCATGCTGAGGACAGCCACCTGGCACATGGGCTGGCTGGCCATCATTCACAACGCCACCCAGCCAAGCACACTGCTGGGAGGAGCGCATGCACACGTCTGCCTCACACACCGTTGCTGTGTCCACCACTTTGACTGCTTTCCACCATGCCACCCCACTCACGGCAAGCTTGCTGAGGTCGGCCACCTCATGCTGGGCATGCTGAGGTCACTCACCACCTCGCACATGGGCTGGCTGGCCAGCGGGGGCACCCTGCCCATTCCACAACCCCACCCAACCAAGGACGACACGTACATAGCAGTGGGTGGAGGCGGATGCTCATGACCACCTCGCACACCGCTTCTACGCCTTGCTCTCTTGTTTCACTAGCGTGGACTCATCTATACTTTCCACCACGCCACCCCACTCACGGCAAGCTTGCTGAGGTCTGCCACCTCGTAGATGGGCTGCGCGCTGGGGTCAGTGTTGGGGTTGGCAGTGAACAGGTTGGGCACGTCGGTGAGCAGGAAGAGCCAGTCGGCCTGCACTAGCGTGGCCACCTGCGCAAGGGGGCAGCGGCACAGGGTGGTCGCACATGGGCACCACAGGCAGGGCAGCAGCATGGGGTGGTCACAACACAACCAACGCAGGTAGAGCAGCAGCACAAGCTGGTCACAACACAAGCAACAGCAGCAAGGCAAGGCAGTCGGAATGCGTGGCTGCTACATGCCACTGCGCAGCTGCTGTGCTGGCCTGCCTGCTGGGGTGCGGCATCCCTCCTCGACTTGCCTGCGCCCGCAGCGTGTTGTTGCCTCTGATGCACATCCCCTGCCAGCCTGCCACTACATCCAACCCATAACTCAAGGGGACACGATCCAACACATAACTCAACGGGACACGATCCAACACATAACTCAACGGGACACAAAACAGATGAGGCTTGCCTGCGCCGAGAGCGTGTCGTTGTCCCCAATCCGCAGCTCCTGCACCGCCACTGTGTCGTTCTCATTCACAATGGGCACCGCGCCCAGCCTGCAGATTGAGGCGGGGAGAGACAGAGTTGAACGCACGATGCGCCGTACAGCCACTCACTCACAGCACAGTCAACCCCAGAACCGCCCCAGGCGCACGGGTATGCACCATACATATGTACCCAAGATGTTGATAAAGCACGCAGACATGCCACAGGCCTGGCCAGGTGCTACGCACCGCAGCAGCTCCTCAAACGTGTTCTTGGCGCAGATGTACTGGCTGCGGTTGGCCAGGTTGTCCAGCGTCAGCAGCACCTGGGCGCACTTCTGCGGGGGGGGAGCGGCGGCACATTGGGGTAGTCATCTGCGGGAAGGGGGGGGGGCAGGAAGAGAGTAGAGTAGATTCGAGTTTCTTTGTGACGAAACTTGCATGAGCAGCGGCACGTTGGGG
>JAPTJF010000828.1:0-11020 GCA_029339195.1 Micractinium sp. NFX-FRZ
ACACAGTGCCCTCCTCGGTTGGTGCCAGCACGTCGTGCACGCTGTGGTAGATGCCCGCCAGCTCAGCTCGGTTTATCGTGTCAGCAGTGCCCACCCCGTTCGGGTTCACCTTTAGCTCAGCGGCCGTTCCCTCCTGGGTTTCCGCCCTGTAGATTGCAGCGCCAACGCGCCCCCCGCTTTGAACGCTGCCGTCGGTGAAGCAGGCCAGGCGCCAGCTGTACCGCATCTGATACAGTTGCTCACTGTACCGCGCCAGCACTTGTTCTGTAGTGTGCTCAGTAGTCTCCGGCGAGAGCCGTGGAACTCTGTCCCCAGGGGCTGCGTCCATCAGCTTCTTGGGTGGCTGAAATTGTGGCCGTTCTGCCCTGGGGGTCCGCCGCCAGGCCTCTTCTTTGTCGTTTATGTCAGCCATGAAGCCTGTGTCATTCCAACGCATGTCCCCCGGCCTGCCTTGTCCTTTGGTGTCAGACCAGGGCCAGGGGACAGGGTGTTCGATGGACTGGTGGCACACCTTTGTGGGGAGGGTGTCAAATGCACGGGCCACTCGGCCAATCTGCAGGAGGGTGCGCCTCCCAGCTTGGCTGCACACTGCCACCAGGTCATACCCAGGGTGCTTGCCACTACGGCCTTGCGGGGGGGTCCCGCTCCAAGCCCGCGGGTCCTCCATACGCAGGGTGTCAGGCCGGAACCTCGCCAGGTGCACCACCTCTGGGAGTTCCATGTGTGCACTGTGCGGTGCCTGTGCCCACACTGGCAGCAACAATACCGTGCACACTTCCTCTTTCCTGGCGGCCAGCTTAGCACTGGCCAAGGCCCATCGCATTGCCCTGTTTGCGTCCTCCTTCGTCTCAGGTGGGTATGCGAAGGCCGAGCCAGTCCACCGCTGGCTGTATGCGTTTAGCCCGGCTCCAAACAGGCGGTCCCGAGGGTGCGTGCTCAGGTATCCAGTCATGCCGGCGTGCACGTTCAGTGGGGAGGAAAATAGCTCGGTGCACGTGCCAGTGGCGTTGGCCACCGCATGCACCAGCTTGTCCGGTGCTGAGGAATGCCAGCCTTGCAGAGTTTTGTCCTTCATGTCCCGGGTGTCTGCCCCCCAGCGGATCAGCAGTGAGGCCAGCTCCTCTTCAAAGCTGCCAGGGCACAGCTCTTGCACCTCTGGCGTGGGGTGGGACATTGTGTCGTCAAAGCGCGTGCGCAGTTGGGACACTCTGTCACACGTGATAGTGGCAAGCCACCTGCCGTCTGGGTGGTGCACATGTGCAAGCGGGGTGCTGGCGGGGCAGCCACCCGCCTCGGTGCGTATGAAGAAGGTGGCCGTGCCCGGCGGAGGCACCACGTCTAGTTCTGGATGCACTGGGTCAGTGCTTATCTGGATCAGATCGCGGTCCGGGATGTCCCAAGTTGGCCTTGGGAGCTGCACCACCCCTTGACGCTCCAGCTCAGACAGGTGGCCATCTGGTCGGCGGCAGCGGCGCTCCGCCTCTACCCGGGCTGCAGCCCGTTGGCGCTGCTGATATTCAGCAATGAGCCTGGCTGCTAGATCTCCGAAGTCAAGCTCAAACTTTCCTTTCAGCTCCTGGCTCTCTCCCCAGGTGACCAGCACGCCTGCCCCGTCCAGATATTCATCGCCATCAGCAGTGGCGTCAGCAGTGGCGGCCCAGGTGTACCCCAACTGGCGGTACAACTCCAAGTGTCTCTTGCGCACAATCGTGTCTTCCCATTGTACCACCCACAGCTGCTGTCGCTCTTGCCGTGTTTTCTTGTTGGGCCGGGCTCTAGCTGCGGGCGCCGGGCGGCAGGAGCTGCCCATAACCCTGCGCGGCCGGTCTTGCTGGTTGTAAAGCACATGGACCACCCCTGGCATGTTGCAGCACGTCGCCAGCCAGCTGTAGACGGCATCCATGCCGGCCGCGTCGTTTTCGCTGGGCCAAGCAGGCGGCGGGCATGTCGCGATGTTCTCCCTCTCCTGCTCGCTCTTGGCGGCGCTGTAGTAGGCGCGGGCGCTTTCTAGGAAGGTGCGGGGGTCAGACTCGCTCTCCTGCCGCGGCGCCCACATGGGGTTTGGCGTGGGGCGGGTGCTGCCCCGCCTGCGGCGGCGGGCGGCAGGGGCGGCAGCCTGCTCGTCACCTGCCGGGCGCTGGCTTTGCGGGGGCGCTCTGTCTGCCCTGTTGTTCACACCAGACTCTTCCTGTGCCTTCGCGGGTGCAGGTGCATAATAGTGAGGGATGGAACGCTGGCTGGGGAACCTGCCTGGCTGCAGCGGTGTTGCGCCCATCACATCGCTCAGCAGGTGCGCCGCCCGCAGTTCCCTGCGCTCTTTTGGCAGGCTGGTTGCGCTTGCCGGTGTCGTTGTGTTGGGAGTCTCGCCGCCTGTGTTGAGCCAGGCTGTAAGCCTGTTGAGCGCTCTCTTGTGCATGTCCGCCACCTTTGCCTCTATTCCTTGGTTTCTCAGGTGTTGCTGCAGCTCTGCTGCTGCCACTATGTGTGTGCCAGCCGGTTCCACTAGCTGCGCAATGCTTGTAATGCCTGCCTCCAGGAGTGGTAGGAAGCAGGAGCGTGGTATCTTGGTTGTCTCCAAGTGTGCCAGTTTTCCGAGCTCGGTGGTGCACAGCTCGTACCACTGCGCCTGCCCATCGGCCGAGAACTGTGCCAGGCGCCCGCCGTGCGCCTGCAACAGCGCCAGTGTGCGGAGCAGCCGACTGTGCCGCAGGTGGTCTGTCAGCACAGTGTCTCGTGTCCCACGCGCCCCTTGCACTTGTAGGTCGATCAGTCGCCTCGTCACCGCTCCCAGCCTGCCTTTGTCGTTCCATGAGTCGGTGAGTTGTGCTGTCATCTCCGTCACGTACGATTTGAGCAGGGACGTCACTCCCACTCCTGCCCTGTCTCTGTCCTCCATCAGCATGGCAGTGGGGGTGCTCATGGGTAGGCTCATTGCGTGCTTGGCTGCCTGCGCCACCAGGCTGTCCAGTCGGGCTATGTCGCCCGACGTGTATGCCCCGGTGCTCAGCGAGTAGCGCATGTATGGTTTTAGCAGCGTGTTTATCAGCAGCAGCTTTTGTTTCCGTGATGCAGGACACCTGATGATGTCCTCTGCTTTGTCTATCGCCTTCTCTACTAGGTGGGCCATCTGGTGCCGCCAGTTGAGGGAGGGGGTCACCAGCACGCCAAGGTATTTGTATGGTTGGTTGTGTGGGATCTTAAACGGGATGTCTGCCCCTGCAATCTGCACTCCTGCCAGCTGCCTCTGCAGCGCCGCCACTGTGTTGCGGTGGAGGGGCGCATCCAGAGCCCCGCTGTGCGAGCTGCCGTATAGCATGCCCGTCACGGCGCACTTCTTAGGGTTCACCTTCATGCCCGACCACTGCAGGAAGTGGGTCACCTTGGCTGCCTGTCTCTCCAGGTCCCTCACTGAGCAGGTTAGTGCAGCCAGGTCGTCTGCATACCCCAGGCCGCTGCAGGCAAAGCGTGCACGGTCTTCTTCGGGCAGGCAACCGTGCTTGTAGCCCCTGCCGCCCTCGTGTAGCCAGCGTAGGAGGGGCTCAATGAACAGCAGGAAGAGGAAAGGGGACAGGGCGTCTCCCTGCAGCGTGCCTCTCTCGATTGCTATGCTGTTGGTGTCCCCAAATGGGGTTCTTACAGTGGTGGCAGCGCCGGTGTAGAGATGCTGCACCACCTGTACTGCATGCCAGGGGAAGCCCATGTCCCACATCAACTGAATGAGCTTGTCGTGGTCGACAGTGTTAAATGCGGCGCTGAAGTCGACGTACAGCAGGTATATGTTCTGACACGTGTGCTTTGCATCCTCCAATGCGTTCAGCAGGTTGGCCAGCTGCCGATGCGTGTTCCGGCCCCGCCTGAAGCCTTCCTGTGAGTCACCCAGAATTCTCTTCCTTTCTGCATACTCTGACAGCACGTCTGTGAGCATGCTGGTCCAGAGCTTGTAGATTGTGAGCATGAGGCAGATGGGGCGGTAGTTGCCGGGGTCTGTGGGGTCTCCCTCCTTGCCCAGTAGCACCGTCACGCTTTGTTTCCATGCTGCGGGTGTCGCCCCTGTGATCCACATGGTGATGAACAGCTGGTGCACTGCCGCCAGCACCTCTTCTGGGAGGTGTTTGAGTAGTTCGTTTGGCACTGCGTCCGCCCCTGGTGCCTTGTTGTTTCCCAGCGTGCGCAGGCGCTCTCTGAACAGCTGGTAGTCCTTCACTCTTGGCAGCAGATCCTCCCTGGGTTCTGATGTCTTCACATCCGTGGTGAGTCTGTATGGGTCCTCCTCTGCTCTGGGCGCCTCCCATGGGTAGTCGCGGGGGGTTGATGGGTCGGTGGAGAGGAGCCCCGTCTTGCCAGCTGGCGGCGCCCCGGACAGCCCTCGCATGGCATCCTCCAGGATGCGCAGTTTGCCTGCTGCGTCCGAGTGGATTGCCTGCGTGTGTGGGTCCTTCAATGCCTCAATGTCTCTGGAGGCGCCAGTTTCTTTGCTGCACAGGTTCCTGTGCCCCCAGCGCGGGGAGCGCGCGTATCTGGCCTGCCAGGCCTCTGCCGCCTTGCGGGCCTGCTCCATCTGGCTCTTCCTGAGCAACTCCCTCCTCTCCTGTCTGTGGTCCTTCAGGTATCGCCTCAGCGCCCTGCCCAGTCTCTCAGATGTGGCAGGGGTGTCTGCGCTGGGTGGCGGGTGCTGTGCCTCCCCCGCCTCCTGTTCTGGCTCTTCATCCAGGAGGCCCACGCTTCATCCAGCACTACCTGCACCAGCTGTGCGGGTGCGCCTTCCAGCTCGCCCATCGTCCTGTTGCTTGTGCCTTTGCTGAGCTCGGCCAACGTGGCTGCCTCCAGCCGCTGCCGCAGGTCCTCGGCAGTTGTCGTGTTTGTCTCCATGGCCCTTTCCAGCTCCTGGAGCGCAACCTTGGCCAGGCAAGTCTTTTGCCGCAGCTTCCGCACCTGCCGTTGGACCCAGCGCCGGCTGTAGTGCCTGTCGGTGGGCACCATGGTGGCGCACACATCCATGGCGTGCTTTACTGCAGCCTCCAGTATGGCATTGATTGGGGCCGCAGCCTCCTCTACTGCAGTGGCGGGGTTATCGATGCCCGCCATGTGCAGGTGGCGGGCCATGGCTGCTCTGTATGTCGCTGGGTCGGTTGTTCCCGCTGCCTCAGCCGCTGCGGCCTTGTGTGCCCTCTGCACTGCTGCCGATATGTCGTGCACGCGCCTCATCTGCCCGGCCAGCCCGTTCGCTCTCAGGTAGGCTGTGAGAGAGAGCTTGAACCGGATGAGTTCGCTTTTCACGAACTGTTTGAACTTCCTTTGTGCCGCCCGGTGGGCGCGCTCCTCCTGGGGAGGCGGGGTGTACCCCAGCGCTTGTTGTGACACCATCACAAGCAGTGGCTCGTGGTCCCCATTCCCTCCCATGAGGGGCACATGAACCTGTGCCGATCTCCACTCTCCCCTTGCTGCAGCTGCGCCTGGCAGTGTTGGAAGGCAGATCAGGAGGTCGTCGACCCGGCTCTGTACTGGCATGTCTGCCTCCCCCAGATGACGGTACGTGTACCACCTGCGGCTTGGCTGGCCTGGGTTGTCATGGAGCCCGCCGGCAGGAGCCAGCTGTGCTGCGGCTACAAGCTCTCTGTATTGCAGGTCGGTCGCCCTGCATGTGCCTGTGGATCTGTCGCTGTCAACCAGTGTGGCATTCATGTCCCCTCCGACCAAGAGGGTCGTTGCCTCCAACTCACAGCGCTCTTTGGCAGCCAATATGTACTCACCGAGGAGTGCGCGTGTGCCGCTGTCCTCCTCTGCAGGTGGGCTGTACACTCCCAGCACCTCAAGGGGGCGCCCCCCGGGCGGTTGCAGCCGCACATGGCATGCGTACCCCCGAAGCCCGTCTGGCGCCTGCACCACCTTGAGGCTGCCGCCGACGGCGTGCTTGTTGCGCACTGTCACCAGCACCCCTGCTTTCCTTCCGCTGGCGTGGTGTGTGTGCCGCATGCGCCCTCCGCCCGGCACCAGGCTGAAGGTGAGCTTATGTGTTTTGCCAAGCAGGGGCCAGAGCCCGTTCTTTCGCCTGCCTCCCTCATTAAGCCCCAGTTCTGTGTAGATGGCTATGTCGGGTGCCCGCCTCTCCACTATGTCCTCCACATCCAGCAGGGCGTTGGCGCCCCCTCCTCTGCCCAGATTGTATACACAGAATGTGAGCTCACTGTCCATTCGTGCCTTGTTGCAGGGTTCTGTTGGGGCCGATGCGTGCCCGTCGTGCGGCATCGGTGGTGGCTGTCTAGCAGTACCGGCGCACGCCTCTTCTGGCGTGCATCCGGCTGCTCTGGCGGCACGGCGCTCTTGCAGCCGAGCTTGTGTCTTGGCAGCGCGTGCCCGCTCGGCTGCCCTGGCAGCTGCTGCAGCGGCTCCAGCACGCGGCGGGCTGCGGCCCGCCTGAATCAGCCTGGTCTTGCGCTGTTGTGCAGCTGTGTGTTTGTCTCCCTTCCTATGTAAGAAGTCTCTGATGCTCAGTTGCCGGAAGGTCACTGCTGCTGGTGGTTTAGGCTCGCCGCAGGGGATGGCAGGGGTGGCGGCTGCCGGCTTCAGTGGCCCCTCCGCCGAGGGTGTGGTTTTGGCGAGCTTCTTCCTGTTGCCCTGATGGGGGTCGTGCCTTTGCCAGACCTGCCCATGTTTGCGTTTGACGCTTGTCTCTTGCTTGCCCCACCCCATGATTCTTTCTGTTTTCCGCTTGGGCGCGCCGTGCTTCCGCTTGCGGGAGGGTCCCCGGTCCCGGCCTTCTGCTGCCAAGGCTGTGGTTACGGCTTGCAGGGCAGTGTGCACTGTGTGTTGCCATTCCTGGGGCAGGGACATGATGAGGTGGTGGGAGCGTTGTTCCCAGCTGAAGAGCGGGTCCCTGTCTGTCTTATCATATATCCCAGGCAGGCGCAGGGGGTGTGATGGGTCTTGGATGGATGCAAACTGTTCGGCCGTGTGCAGGAATCCTGCCTCGTAGTGAATGGGATTCCATGTGGTGGATTGTACTGCGGCATGGGGGCCATCCGTGACGTGGGCCCACATCTGTAGGATGGGAGTCTTATGTGCATAACCTTCTTCTTGCACAAACAACGGAGGCATGTGTGCGCAGTTGAAATCCCTGTGTTGAATGAAGGGGTATCCCGGGTTGTACAGGAGGACGGGGCACTGCAGTACCGTGGCTGCCACTGAGGTCGCCCCAAGGTTGAGCCACGCCTCTGGGGTTGCCATGCTCTCGAAGGCCTCCACACTGAAGTCCTTGATTTGTGTGCCAGGTCCATGCCGAGCTTTATAGTATGCAGCGGAGTTGGTGATAAAATGCAGGAGGCAGCGCAGCCTGAGCGCCGCCTGGCCGTGCCGGTCTGACCCCACCGTCGAGAGGAGCAGGGAGTTTTGGTTGCAGTTCCCGTCCGCACGTGTCTGCTTCACAACAAGTTCTCTACCTTCTGAGAAGGGGGCGTGAAGGAAGTACTCGGCTCTGTGGGCTTCAAAGAGCCTGCTGTCGGGGAGGTGCGCCGCGGCGTCAGCTGTGCGCCCCTGCACCCCGCTCACCGGCGGCAGCAGGCCCTCGATGCTGCAAGCCAGGGCCTTCATTATGGGATGGTTCCATGCGTGGCTGCAGGTGTCCACCCCTTCATGGGTGAGGTCACAAGGCATGGCCTGCACCATCGCTGCCACCTCCCTGAGGATGCGCAGCACTTCTCTTGCGGACCCATCGCTTGCTCCCAGCCACCTGGCCACTTCCTGTGCATTTCCATTTGCAGGCACAGGCCCTGGGTTCTCTTCTACATCCCCGCTCAGCAGAAGCAGCATGCGCGCGATTATGCTCAATGCATAGGGGGACTGGCTGGCATACTGGTTTGCGCGCTGTGCGGGCGGGCTGGCGGTAGCTGTCTGCACGCTCACGTCGGTACAATGCGGCTGCCTACCGAGGAACGGCCACGGGCGGCGGACAGTAGTGTCGGGGCGGGTTACAAACGTCATGCAGTCGTATGTCATAGGTTGGGGCACGTGCCAGGTGCGGGTGGGGGCTTGGCGGCTTGTCAATACGGCGTTTGGGTTGGGGGCAAGAGCTGACCATGGCAGCCACAGGGGGCGGCTGGTCGTGCCTGCCCGCCCAGCTGGGGTCCCTGCCAGGGAGGGCACAGCGCGTGGCTGCCGGCGCGCGAGCCCATTGGCGGCGGCCGCTGTGCTTGCTCTTGAGGCCGGCCTTCTTCCAGGCCCCGACGTCCTTGGGGCCGGCGGTGGCCTGTAGTAGGGTGCAGCAGTGTTGGCAGGGGCATGGGAAGCTTGTGTGGTAAGCATGCTTCCGTCGGCTTGCGGGGGCGGGCAGTGGGCGAACGGCCCGCCCGCCATGCATGCTGGGAGGTGAGTGTGCTGGTGTGCACAAAGTGGCACATGCCCGCCGGTTGGCCGCGGGCGGGCATTTGTTGGCGGGGGCGGGCAGTGGGCGAACGGCCCGTCCGCCATGCATGCTGGGAGGCGAGTGTGCTGGTGTGCACAGAGTGGCACATGCCCGCCGGTTGGCCGCGGGCGGGCATTTGTTGAGGCAACAAGCATGGCTGGGATATGCACATGTGACATGGCTGGCATGCTGCAGCACACCTGTTGACGCTGTTGCGGCCGGGCTTGAGGCGCTTTACAGCTCACCCTCCTCGCGGGGGCCCTGCAAAACGGATTTGAAGAGGGGAGAGGTGTGTGGGAGGAGTTTTGCTTCGTTCGTTGGTGTGCCTGTCGCTTTGGCAGCGCCCTGCCGTGCTGCGTCCCTCTGCCTGGGCATGCTGCTCGGTGCCTGGGTTGTATGGGGTGCGTGTTCACCTGCGGAGGCATGGGCTGCCAGCCTGGGTAGGCTGAGTAGCCGGGCATCATAGGGTACCCTGCCGGTGGCGGCAGGAAGGCGGGCGGCGCGCCTGGCAGCATTCCCGGCCAGGGGAACGGTGCCATGGGTGCGGCGGCTGCCGGCGGCATCGCGTGCCAGCCGCCGGGCGCGGTGGCGGGCGGCATCATGTGCCAGCCGCCGGGCGCGGTGGCGGGCGGCATCATGTGCCAGCCGTTGGGCGCGGCAGCGGCGGGCGGCTGCGAGGTGGCGGGCGGCTGCGAGGCACAGGGTGGCTTTGAGGCGGCCGCCGGCGGCGCAGCGGCCGCTGCCGGGCGTGCACCCTTCTGGGTGTTGGGCGCCTGCTGCTCCTTAGCGGCCTGCCCCTGCTTGCGCTGCATGATTGCGGCCGCTGACTTCTGGCAGTCGCGGCGCCGCCGCGCCTGCTCCTGGGCATTGGGTGCCTGCTGCTCTGCCGGCTGCTCCGGCGGGGCCATGAGCGCCTTCACGTGCTTGGGGATGCTGCGCACCGGCTCAATGTCAGCGTGCGTGTCGTTCCGGCCCGGGATGAGCACACGGGCGGGGCGCAGCTCCTTCAGCCGGTCTGCCACCTCCTTCTGCACGAAGAAGAAGATGCCCTCCAGCCACCGCTGGTGCTCGTTCTTGTTCTGCCGCGCCAGCAGCAGGAATTCAACTGCGGTAGTCCAGGGGCGTGATGCATGTGTCAGTTGCGTGCGGGTGGTCCAGCGGTGCGCACATGCTGGCGCGGCATGCGTGGCATGCGAGGCAGGCCTGCCAGGCATGTGTGATTTGTAGTGCAGGCATGCATGGCTGGTACATGTGTCCTCATTCCGCATGCCTCGAGTTGTCCATTCAGCGTGCCACCAGGCAGTGGTACGGGTGCACTCACCGGACACGTCACAGCCCACTTCCTTGCAGATGGCGGTCACCACAGACGCAATGAAGTCGTAGTTCATCCGGATGCCCTCCTTCTTGGCCAGCTGCAGGGCAGCCTCAGCGCGGCGGTCGAGGCGAATGAGCGACTGCAGCGACAGGCGGGGCACCCGGGCGTACAGCAGCACCGCATTTTCTGGCGCGTGCGAGGGCTTGTTGCCCCGCGACACCTTGATGGGCTCCATGCCCAGCTCCATTGTGTTGCCGTCGCAGTCTGTGGTCGGGCAGGAGGGGCGAGGGCAAGGAGGGATGGGGCGGGTGTTGAGGGAGCGTGGAGGCGGGGCCAGGAGCGTGGGGGGTTGGGGAGGCTTGGGGCAAAAGACAGAGGGCGCCCATGAGGGGCCGCATGCCAGGCGGGTGCTGGTTAGGAGCTTGTGTGGGAGCTGTGCCAGGTGTGTCGACGGCATGTGTGCCCGGCGGGGCGTTGTGCTGTCGCTATAGTGGAGAGGTGGTGGGCGCCCACCCGCTGCCGTGTCCATGCATGCTTGCGGCTCTGCCGGCTGCGCTGCTCTTGCCACAGTGCGCTCTGTCCGCAGCTCACCTGTGAAGCTGATGCCCCGCAGGTTCAGCAGCAGGCCGCCTGCGCCGCTCATCTGCACCAGCTCGTCTAGGTAGAACGGGCTGGTGAAGCGCAGGATGGCCACGCCGGACTTGAAGTCGTGCTGCCACTCCTTCTGGCCTGCCACGATGCACTCTGTGCGGGAGATGGAGGAGGTGTAGCCGGGGTGGAACTGCAGGGCGCGCCGCAGCCGGGTGTCGCGGGCAGCTGCCTGCTGCAGCAGTACCTCCAGCTGGGGGCGGTTGGCCTGGGACAGGTTGGGGGAGAGCTCCAGCCGCCCAGTCTGCTCTTGCACCTGGAAGCTCTCGGCGTCCAGGGGGGCGGCGGTCTGGAACACCGCACACACTGCGGCGGGCGGGGGTGGGTGCTGATGTGTCAGTTTGCTACCTCGCCTGCATGGCCACGCCGTTGCACAATGCGTGGCGGGCGCCACAGAGTTTGCAGCCCAGGTGTGTGTTTGCTCATATCTCGCTAGGTGGGGGATGCTGCTTTGTGTTGTACTTGCTTTGCTTCCCCCCTCACCTTCAGCAGTGGGGGAGTTGGAGTACATGGCGCCGGTGGAGAAGCAGGGGAGCTTGGCTTTCAGGAGCGCGTGTGTCGCCAGCGGTGTCTTGGGGTCGACTCTCTCTGTAGTACCCCCTCCACCCCACCCCACCCATCCACCCACACCACACAAACCCAAGCACACCCGCACCCGC
>JAPTJF010000829.1:0-10897 GCA_029339195.1 Micractinium sp. NFX-FRZ
ATTGGCAGTGCCAGGCATGGTCGCATGAATCGCAGAGTAGGAGGTGGTTGGTGTCGTGCCAGGTGGTGATGCCACAGCATCGCATGACACAGCATGCCACAGCATGCCACAGCATGCCACAGCATGCCACAGCATCGCATGACACAGCACGGCATGTGATTGTATAGCATAGCACAGCATCGCATGACACAGCACGGCATGTGATTGTATAGCATAGCACAGCACAGCGGGGCACCGCACCTGGTCGCGCAGGCTTCCTGGTGTGGTGTAGGGCTTCTGGGGGACGTAGTAGACGGCCGGGCGCTGGCCCAGTGCGGCCATGGCGGCCAGGTCGCCGGCCGCACTGCCGGGGCAGCCCACGGAGCCGTCGGGCAGGGGCCACAGCCCGGCCAGCATCCTGCGTGTGTGAGAGGGGGGGAGGAGGGGGGGGACGGGGTGTGTGGACAGGTGCTTTCCAGAGCAGCGACACTTCTGGCGCTGTGCCTTGTCTCCTGCCTGCCTGCCTGCCTCCCGCCGTCATGCCCCCACCCCTGCCCCACCTGAACACGCTGGTCTTGCCGCTGCCGTTGGGCCCGGTGACCAGCAGGGAGCGGCCCGGTGCCACCTCCAGGTTCAGCTTGCGCGCCAGCAGCTTGCCCGCAGGCGTCACCACGTCCACGCCCCTGGCAGGAGGCAGGCAAGGCGTGCAGTGGACAAGGGGACAGAGAGTAGCGGGTGGGGGCGCAGCGGCCACAGCAGGTTTGAGCAGCTGGCCCTCGGTGCAGGTGGTGCTGCAGCCCTGGTGGCGGGCTCATAAGCCTGCCTGCATGCACGCCGCTGCACGTGTGCGGGCCTGCAATTACCATGTCATGGCAGCCGCCAAGCCCCACCTCCAATCCCCTTACACATACACACACACCTGAACTGGATGCTCTCGTCGTTGCCGCCGCCGGCCCGCCTGCTGGCTGCCGCCGTGGTGGCTGCATCCAGCGCCGCCGACTTGTCAATCACCTCCAGGGCCTCGCTCACGCGGGTGATGCCGCCTGCCACAGCGTGGGTGCAACAATGTTGTTGGGGGGCTGAAAAGGCCTGTGCATGACGGGCCGGGGCAAGCAGTGCTGCTCCCCGGCAGGCTCTCCCCCCAGCACGCCTGTTGACCATTACATGCCTGCCCCAAAGGGCCAGCCCTGCCAACACACCCCTCCCCTCCTACCACCGCCAGCCCCGCCACCGTGCCCACCCACCGCTGATCTCCGCAAAGCGCTTGGGCATGGCCAGCAGCTCGCCAAAGGCGGAGAAGTTCTGGGTGACCACGGACGCCAGGTAGCGGATCTTGTGCACCAGGGCGCCCTGGAAGGCGGTGTCGCCAAAGTCGCCTGCAGGCGTGGGGAGCAGGGCAGCGGGGCAGAGGCGAGGGGGATGTGCGGTGGGGAGGTGTGCGAGCGTGATGGCAGGCAGACTAGCAGGAGCGGTGCGCACACAGGGTGCGCAAGCTGTGTGCGCAAGCCAGCGCTGCCAATGGGTGTGAGTCTGCCATTGGGTGAGTCTTTGTCAGTTGACGCGCGAGCTGGCGCCGGCCTGGCGTGCACGCACCCTTTTGGTCCAGCGCGTACAGCAGGGTGAGCAGCCAGGTGACGTTGTGGGGCAGCTGCTTGGCAAAGAAGTCGTCGGCTGCGGGGGGGGGGACAGGGAGAGGAGGGGAGGTGATGGCACCGATCAGGGAGCTGGGCGGCGAGCAGTGCCAATGCGGCAGTCGGGCAGGTGGGCAGGAGCAGGTGGGGGATCACACACGACCTGCTCCCTTTGCCCGCAAGTCCAAAGTCGCCTCACAAGCTGCAACAGCCCTTCCCCCCGCCCGGTGCAGCCCACCTGTGCCGTATGCCCAGCGGTGGTGCACCAGCGCACGCAGGTGTGCGGTGAGCTGGCCAAAGGCCGCCCGGATCTGGCTGCCCTCGCGCGCGCCGCCGCCAAAGAAGGCCACTGCGGGGAGGGAGGGGACACAAATGTGGAGGTGAAACCCAGAGCGGGCCAGCACCCGCACAACTTGATCCTTTGATGTCGGCTCTTCCCTCGTCCTGCCCACCCTGCCAAGAGCTCACTGTTGCCAGCAGGAGCGAGAAGCAACACAAGTGCAACACTACTTGCGGCCCCAGCCCACCCACCTGACTCTGCGTGCGTGCGCAGGCGTGCGTGCGCGTTGCGGAAGCCCCCCTCCAGAGCCATCTCCCGACCCAGCAGGCCGCCAAAGTCGGGGGTGACCGCCCTGCGTGGGTACATAGGCAAGGGGCAGCAAGGCATCGTGGGCAGGCCCAGGCAGAGGTGCGTGGTGAGGTGTTGGCAAGAGCAGCCCGGGGAGGCGGCACAGGCTGTTCACTCCGTGGCGCCGCTGCGGTGCAGGGGGCTCCTGCCACGCTCCAAGCCCCGCCCCCCTTTCCTTCCCTCCCCACGCAGCCCCACCCACCTGAGCGTGCCCCAGCCCAGTGCAGTGTACAGGTAGAGGATGGCCATGCCGCGCCGCCCGGTGAGGCGCCAGAGCTGCCACGAGAACCAGGTGATGTCGACCACGGGCTTGACCAGGGTGGGGATGAGGGCAGCCAGGTCGTCGCACAGCCGCTCTGCAGCGGGAGACGTGTGGGGCAGGGAGGGTGTGGAGCCAGGGGCCAGGGGTAGAGAGAGAGCAGGTGGCAAAGGAAGGGTGGAAGCGAGCAGGCGGCGCCAGTTGCGAGGTGGTGCACACTCTAGGCGGCCCCAACCTGTCGGTGCGTGCATCCCACCCCAATCCCTTGCTGCTGCCTCACCCGCTCTGCAATCCCCACACCTCCACCCCAACCCCCCCCCCATCCCCACCCACCAATGTCGCGCGTCAGCCGCTGGTCAATGTCCTGCATGCCCGCCAGCTGGGAGGTGGTGTAGAACGTATTGCCTGCAGGACAGGATGGCGGAGTGGCCACAGGGAGGCGGGGGGGAGCAAGGTGACGACGGCGTACCGAGCCAGCAGGGTCGGGGAGGGCAGGGGTGGAGCAGCAGGGGCATAGCAGCAGCAGCGGCAATCGGGGCAGAGCAGGTGGGCAAGGTGCAGGGTAAGCCCCAGCCCGAAGGCAGACCACAGGTGCGGTGCGCTAGCTAGGGTTCGGTGCATGGGGACCGTGCATGTCAAACGACAGCCTGGCGCGCACGCATGGCCCCCAGGGTGCCCCAGCTCTTCCATAACATCACACACACACACATCCTGTAAGCAAGACACCCCGCCCTCCTTCTACAACTCACCGACCAGATACTTGGCGAAAGCTGAGCGCGTGAGGCGCGAGCGCCAGTTGAGCGCCAGCATGTCTGCCACGTGGCGCAGGGAGGGCGCCAGCACCGCGCTGGCCACGCTCTGCAGCACGCTCATGCCGATGAGCCTGCGGCACAACAGGGGGCGAACAGACACGGCGCGGCAGCGGGTTGGTATCACACTGCAGGCGCCAGCCCGCAGCTGGGTAATCCAGAATCTGCAGGCACGTCTGCTCCTCAGTTCTGGCAGGCAGTACTGCCCAACCCACCCCATCCCACCCCACCTACCCAGCCCTACCTCACAAACCCGGGCAGGTCCTGGCGCAGCACCAGGTCCACGCTCTTGCCGTTCAGGCTGGCAATGCGGTCCTGCGGAGGAGATGGGCGGGGGGGGGGGAAACGGGGGCTGGCCGTGGGGCCGGGCAGGTTGGCGGGCGGCAGGCATTGCAGGGAACCGTGGGCGGCGTACGGAGACATTGCAAATGGACGTGGCTGATGTAGGGCGGCACAAAGCACAGCGTCATTAGTGGCAGCTGCACAATACATGTCCCCTCACTGTGTGTGAAGCAGCGGGGCGGCCGGGGTCCTCACCTGGAGCAGCGTGCGCAGCACCACCACGCCCGCCACGGTGGACACGCGCACCAGCCACTGGCGGTCGCCGCCCAGGATGATGGCCAGCACGCTCTGAGCCAGGGGGAGGCAAGAGGGGACAGGGAAGGAAGAGGCGGGCAGCGCGGCAGGGGTTTGGGGCAGGCAGTGAGTGCGAGAAGTGGGCGGGATGATGGCCAGCACCGCTCTGCAGCATGCTGCACGCGGGGAGTGTGCCCGCTCGTCACAGCGGAGGCACGGCACAGCAGTAGCCCAGATTACAAGCTTCACAAGAGGCAAGACATGGTCTAGACTGCACTGGGTGCCTGCAGTTGGGCCCGTTGCTGCCCCCCACCCAGATGGCCCACCCCCACCTTCCAGCGCGCCATGGGCGACAGCTTGGCGGGCTTGAGGCCCAAGCGGGGCGCCCAGGCGTGGATGGCACGGTCAGAGGGGGAGGGGGGAGGGGCGCGCGCAACCACCAGCTCTGCAGGCGGGGCCGGACAGATGTGGGGGCCTGGGTGGATGGCTGCTTGGTTGCATGGCAGATGTGGGGGCCTGGGTGGATGGCAGGCAGGCAGGCAGCTGCCGTCTGACCCCCCCATAAGCTGCTTGGTTGCATGGCAGACACGTGGGAAACTCCATCCGCTCTGCCCAGCCTACTGCTGGTGCCTGGCACCACGCCACCCTGCCGCCCAGCCCCACCTGAGAAGCCCTCGTTCCCGTCCCCCAGCTCCTCCTCCCTCTCCTGTTGGCCCCGCTGCTGCTGCCCAGCAGTCATGCCCTGCAGCACAGCCGCCGCGTCCGTGCCCCGCTGCTGCTTCTTCTTCTTCTTGCCCCCAGCAGGGCGCGACGGGGCGGGCGGGGCCTGGCCATCACCAGCCGCCGCCGCCGCCTGCGCTGCCGCCGCCTGCTTGGCCTCCAGGGAGCGGTGCCCCTGGTGCAGGCTCCACCCCCCCTCCCCGTCCAGCGAGAGCACAATGTCGTGGAAGGCCATGAGGGCGGGGCGGTGGCTGCGGGCACGGAGGGCAGGCAGGGGGAGCGAGTGGGTGGGTGGGTGGGTGGGCGGGAGAGGCTTGCTGGAGGGCACAAGTGAGCGGCTGCCCCACGCCCAGCCTGAGAGCATCCCTTCAGGCACTAGAAGGGGCGTCTGCTTGGCCACTCCTTCCATACGCCAGCCCAACGCCCGCGCTGTGCGCCCCCCTCCCCACGCTGGCCCCCCCCCCTCCCCGCCCCACCTGATGGTGATGCAAGTGCACCCCATGTCCTTGACCAGCTCGCAGAACCGCTCCTCCATGTCCACAGTCACGCCTGGCATGGGGGGAGGGCGGGGGGGGGGGGGGGCATAGGAGGGGAGTGTGAGAGCCAGGTCCCGTAGGCAGACAAGGAGGGATGTGCAACAGCCAGGTCCCCGGGGCCTGCTGGGCAGAGAACGCTTTGAGCAGCGCGCCACCAGCTGAACCAAGCCACATGCACCTTGTACAACACCTTGAGCACTGCCCACACCACACCCCCAGTCCCCCCCCCACACACACCGGAGGTGCACTCGTCCAGGATGGCAAAGCGCGGGCGGTGGAAGAAGAGGCGGGCCATGCCCAGCCGCTGCTGCTCCCCCAGGGACAGCACCTCGCCCCAGTTGACCACGCCCTCTGCGCCGCCGTCCCTGCGGGGTGCGGCGCCGCACGCACGAGGGAGGAAGGGAGTGTGGGGAGTAGGGGTCAGTTGAGCTGGTCTGTGGTGCGCCCTGGCTCCCTCACCACGCCTGCATCACCACTGCGGCCTACCTGCAGCGCTGCTAGTCTTTCACATCAGCACCACTGCCGCTCCTCTCACACAGGAGCATCTTCCTGCCTGTCCGTCTGCTACCGCGCCTCCTCACCGCGCCTGCCTAGCAGCTGTTGTCGAGGTCCACTCCTCACCCCGCCTGCACCACTCACTCGACCACTTCAACACCACAGCCACCCCCTGGAGCCCACCCACCCACCCGCCCACCTGTGCAGCAGGTACTCCAGGTCCACTGTTGCCAGCAGGGCGCGCAGCTCGTGCTCGGGGATGCGCCGCTCGGCGGTGGCGGGCAGCGGGTAGATCAGCTGCTCCTGAAGGCTGCCCTGCAGGACGGGTGGGCAGGACGGGTGGGGGCAAAGGGAGGACAGGGCGTCAGGGGGCAAGGGGCATCAAGGCATGCGTTGGCGCGCCTGCCGTATGACGTGCTCACAGTGCCTGCCATGCGCTGCCGTGCATCCATTCCATCCCAGCCAGCCCGCTGCAGCCCCAACCTCACTACTACAGAACCAAGCAGTGCCTGCTGAGCATGCTCCAACACCCCCATTCTCTACAATACCCCTACAACATTCCGCCAAACGCGGCCCCCCCCCCCCCCCCCTTGCCTGCGTGACGTAGGGGCGCTGCGGCACGTAGAAGATGTCGTGGCTCAGCCCACCCTCGGCGTCGTCTGCGCCGCCCCCCGGCTTGTAGATGCGACCCCGGGTGAGCGGCCACAGCCCGCCCAGCACCCTGCGTGCAGACAGAGACGGTGCAGGGTCAGGGCGAGGGCCCCAGCAGGCAGCTGGGCCCATGTGGATGGGCAGGAGAGGGGCAGGGGCAGGGGCAGGGGCAGGCCAGGCAGCTGGTATCATGCCAGCCGATGCTGTGACCGTGCCGCGGGTGGGGCAGGAGTAGGCAGCCAAAACCCATCGGCCGCTGACTTGGAGCCACAGCAGCGTGTCCGCTCCCATTTGCCACCTGTCACTCAAAAAGGCGGCGCAGGAGCTAACCCCAGCAAGCCAAGAAACGGGCACTAGAAGCTGGCACCTCGCCGGTCCCTTTAATGGCGGCCTGATTTCTTGATCCGTTAACCACGCTCCACCTCCCATATTTGCCGCCCACCTGAACAGGCTGCTCTTGCCGGCGCCGTTGGGCCCCGTCACCAGCAGGTTGGTGCCGGCGGGCACGCGCAGGCTGAGGTCGCGCACCAGCGTGGTGTTGCCGGGCGTGACCACCACGGCCTCCTCAAATACAATGGCGTCCTCGCACGACAGCAGCTGCCCCTCAGCCTGGGCCATGTTGCCTGCGCACCGTGCGGGGCAGGGGGGAGAGGCAGCAGCAGGGGCGGTGAATAGGTGCACAGAGGAATGGTAGCAGCGGCAGCAGCCCAGGCGTGCACTCGCAATTAATCCTACCCAGCAAACAACCAAGACTTCACGGTTAGCCTCTCGCCCCCTGCTTCACCCCACGTGGCAGCAAGCGGCACACCCTGCTTGTGCCCTCCATGCTGCCCAGCATCTACCTTGCCCGCCCAACCCGTCCCTCTCCCCCTCCACCCACCTGTGCCCCCGCCCGCCTTGATCTCCTTCATCACCCCCTCCATCTCGCGGATGCGGTCTGCATATGCGCTCAGCTTCATGAGCTTGCGCGAGGAGGAGCCCAGGGTGCCCATGGCCCCAAACAGGCTGATGATCACGCTCGTGTGGTAGCGCATGTTGGACAGCATCTGGGCCGGGGGAGGGAGAGGGGCAGGAGGGGGGCAAGCGGAGCATGAGCGCAGTGGCCGGAGCCGAGCGGCAGGCAGACGCGTGCCATGTCGAGCCGCGCTGAGTTAGTTGCACGTAAAGTGCAACAAAGCGTTAGTTGCACGTAGAGTGCAACAAAGCATGGTGCGAACACGCCGGCAGCCAGCGCACAGGCCCCAATGCATCCCCAGCCCGCGGCCCAATGCTGCCTGGCCGTGCCACGCCCAGACCTGCCCCCAGCGGCCGCCCCACCTGCGCGCGCCCATGCACGGTGTTCTCCGGCCGCATGTGGCCCTTGAAGAAGGGGCCGATGATGAGGTAGACCGCCACGGTGGCACCCAGGTACTTGAGCAGGAAGTCCTGTGGGGCAGGGGGAGGTCGGGGGGGGGTATGTGGGTGAGGGTGGCATGGACAGCAGGGGCCACCGTGAGCGGCTGGTTGAGCCGACGTTAAACGATCCTAGTGTCGCAGCCTTACAGCAGGGCTGGGGTAGCACGAGAGATCCGACTGAGGCGGGACATGGCTCTTGCAACGGCCACTCTTCACCCTCACAAGCTGCACTCCCACTTGCCTCCCGCCCTCATGACGCACTATAAACCTGCCCCTCCAGCCGCCCTCCAGCCGCACTCACCCCAGCCCCTCCAGCCGCCCTCATGCCGGGCTCACCCCACCCACCCATCCACCCACCTGCACCATGCCGAAGCGCCACTGCTTGCCCAGCACGCGCGCGTGGTGCTGCACCATGTCGCGGAAGGAGGAGCGCAGCGCATCCCCCTCCTTGGCCACGCCTCGGTAGAACGCCACGCTCTCCGCATTGCTGCGCAGCCGCGTCTGCGCGGTGTGGGTTGTGGGTGAGGTCAGAGAGGGGTGAGGGCCAGGCGCACAGCAGAGGTCGAAGGCAATGGGGAGGATGCACAGCGAGGCGGGGCCACAACAACGCCGGTTGCCTGTCTCTAGTCGCAGGTGCGTGCCATCCCATTGCATGCCGCACTACACACCATCGCTCCCCAGCCGACCCCACCCACCCCACACACATACGGCCGCACCTGCAGCGCGCGGTGCGCCCCCTCCAGCGCCTGCTGCTTCTTGAACAGGCCCCCAAAGTTGGGGGAGGCCAGGGCCATGAAGGAGCCCACGCCAAAGACGTAGGCAAAGATGGCCGCCGTGTAGCGGTGGGTGCCGCTGTACCGCCTGCAGCGTGGGGCGGCAAGGGAGGGGAAGTGCGGCAAATGTTGATGGGGGAGGGGAGGTGGGACGGGGGGGCCTGGGTGGCGGGGCGAGGGGTCGGCGGTGCAGGGTGGGGGGGCCACCTGGTGCAGGGTGCCCGCCAAGCTGCCGCAGTCTGTTGCTGCCAGGCTGCCCAGGCCCCCATGCAAGTGTGCCATGCTCCCGCCAGCCTCATCCACACTGCCGCCGCCGTCCCGCCCCACCCAGCAGCCTGCCTGTGCCCGCGTTGCCCTTGCCCTGCACTTCAAGCCTCCCACCCCACTTCTCCCACCACATGGCACGGCCCTCCACCCCACCCCACCACCCCGCCGCCCCTCACTTGAGCATGTAGGAGTAGAAGGTGGCGTCGATGCCGGCTGCCACCAGCTCGCGCGTGAGGTCGGCCAGCCCCGCCGCCAGCTTGGGCACGTCCTCGCAGATGCGCTGCTCGGGGGAGTCGATGCGGCGGTCCACGTAGCTCAGCTTGTAGTAGGCCTGGGCAGAGAGCGGCAAGTGAGTAAGGGAGGGTTGTTGCGTGTAAAAGCGGAGGAGGGGCAGACGACCAGCTGAGCTTGGCCCAAGCGCGCGAGCACGGGGTCCAGCGGCAGGGAAGTGGCAGGAGAGAAGGGCACACGCAGCGCAGGGCAGGGCATGCCCGCAGCAGGGAGGGAAAGGGCAGCGTGGGGCATTCATGGGCAGAAATGGCGGGCAGCACACATTGGGCGCCAACCGTGATCGGTCTGCTTCAAATCATGCCCGCAGCAGCACCCTCCTGCTCCTGCTCATGCTCGCACCAGCCTCCATCCAGCACAGGCCCGCTGCCGCCGCGCCCAAGGTTCTCCACCCGCAATGCCAGCCAGGCACCCTTACCCACACGCCCACCCGCTGCTCACCACTTCCGCTCCCAAGCCAACGGCATGCTTGTGCTACGCAACCACTCTGCCCCCCCCCCACCCCGGCCCACCATGTCTGCAAAGTAGCTGGAGTGCAGGCGCTCCGTCAGCGTGCGGCGCCACTGCAGCTCCATGTAGGACACCCAGCTGCGGCTGGTGGCCTCCAGGGCTGCCGCCGCGCCGCACAGAGCCAGGTTCTCTGCAGGCAGGCAGGGCGGGGCGGGCAGGGGGTGCGAGAGGAGGCAGGCATTACATGTGGGTACATGAGGAGCACTATTGTACCCAGGCTAGCTGCTGCAGCTGCACACCCCTTGCTTCTCCCTGCCTCTGTTAGTGTTTGCTGAAAATTTCCCTACGTTGCCACCGGCCACCCACCCGCCAGGTTGCGCATGAAGAGCGGCACGCGGCGCAGCTGAAAATTTCCCTACGTTGCCACCGGCCACCCACCCGCCAGGTTGCGCATGAAGAGCGGCACGCGGCGCAGGAAGGCAGCACGGAAGAGGAAGCCCTGCAGGCGCGCCAGGCGGTTGGACAGTGCGGTGCGTGCCACTGCCAGCAGCGCAATCACCAGCACCTTGCGCCCTGCCACGCGCAAAAGCAGGGGCAGCAGCTCTTTCAGCGCCTTGCCGCTGCCGCCACCACGCCGCCGCCGAGCGCCCGACGCCTCGCTGTTGCCGGCGCCTGAGCCCCTGCACAGGCCAGCATGCCAGAGAAGGCACTTATGCAAAACGCCACGCCAGGCTGCAACACTCAGAATGTGAGCGTGCAGCTCAAACCGGCAGGAAGACGGGTGAAAGAGGCGCACCTGCTGCCGTCCGCTTGGCGCCGCCGGCGCTGCTGCTGCCCTGCCACATATTGGCGCACGCCGTAGGAGGCCATGGCTGCCAAAGTCAGGGCACCCAAGGCGCGCCGCTTGTTCTTAGGCAGCAACAGTGCCAGCAGCGGGCTGGCGAGAGGCGCCGAGGGAGAGGGAAGCTGGTCCATCGCACTCTGTGGCCTGCTAGCCGCGTCAGACAGCGATCAAATGGCTACCGATTATTTACGCGCTGCAACAGCGGGCCGGCAGGGCGCTCTGCCCATCACAGAAGGTTGGTGCAGCGAAGCGACGCTGCCGCTGCCCTGAACAGCTTCCTGCCGACTCCGGCAGCGCAGGGAAAATGTTGGCAGCGGGGGTTGTCCTCGACTCATCAACACCATCCCTCCCCATCTCTGCCAGCGGCGCACGATGTGGCGGCGGCGTGGCCTCGGAGGGGCTGTGCAAAGTGTACTTAACTTCAGATGCTCTAGGGAACACGGGTTTCTGTGGAGTGCTAATGCCTTTTTGACAATGCGTGAGCATAGTTTTTGGTTATCCCCTCCATCACTAAGTCGGTCACTAGTGGTCCGGGTCGGTTATACACACCTTTTGTTCCCTGCCAAATTGTTATATACACATGTTAATTCACACAC